>OX421500.1:8269453-8441953 GCA_949126835.1 Anisus vortex
CTCCTTGGCCTAAAAGATATAGAAGATGATATAACTATTTACTCTAATGTGAGCACTTTAACGACCAAGGAAAAATGTATCTAAAAATATTACTATAACATACTTTAATGTAGAAAAAAATGTCGGAACTTCTAAATTCCAGATCTCTAAGAGAACTTAAAAAATTAAGCATATTTACTAAAATAGGCCTACTATTAACTGCTTTTAAAAATTGAAAAATAACATAGATTTAAAATTACAATTAAAGATAAAAAATACTCAACTAGTTAAGTCACTGAAAGAGTTTGAAATGTTTGAGTATAAACCTTATAAAACTTCATCTATTTGTCACTGTGATAATGCGAACTTGTAGTTAAAGTAATGTAATGTTAAAAGCTGCTAGAAAAGTAACATCTTAAACAAGGTATTATCACAACTAATTGTATTTCACTTTATTCTGTTGTCTTTTGTTTTATATTATTCAATTCATTGTATATCATATTGAATTATGCCCCTTGTATTTTCTTTAATGGTATATTATAATAAAGGATTAATGTACCTATTATTATTGCTATTATTACTATTGTTTTGATATCGTCTTATTATATCTACTAATGTTATAATTGTCTATGCCTTCATTGTATTTATGTACTAAGTGGATAATATTGTTCATTGTTCATTGAGACAGTACTCTAAGTTACACGGCATGCCACGCATTTTGCTTGGGGTTGGCTGGCGCTCGGACAGAACCTTTGTGTGCCCCCCGCACCCCACCCCTGGTTCACCCCCTGAACATCTTTACGACCTAAACTCAAGAGCCAGAAGGCTCGTCCATTGTTGTTTTTTTTTTTTTCTTTTAGACATTTTAAAATCCTGTAAGAAGCTGATCTTTTGGAGTATAAATTTTAACCACTAGATCCAGTTTTTGTCACAAGAGTGACGTGCTAACGCTAAACGACAAGGAAGAGCTGACTGCAGTGAAGAAAACTAGGCATCATTTTGTAAAGAAATACATAAAAGCGTTTGAAAATACTATGGCCTCCAACAAACTTTTTTTTTCTTACTTAAACATCGAATAGCTGGAATATGACCAGCTGCGAAAATCTATAGCAAGAACCCAATGGCAACATTTCTAAAAACAAAATTGCATTTTGCAAAACTATTTCAGTATAAAAGCAAACAAAAATGGACACAAGAGCGGATAACGATTCTTTGAATTCTATTACAGTTCTTAGCATTGCGATGTGGCGGAAAAAAAAAATTTTTGTCTATGAAATAAAGTAAATCTTCTGAACAAATTATATTGAACTAGATCTAGTAGTACAAAATATACAACATTGAAGTTTAAAAGAAACATCAAACATAAGTAGTAAATTTTTTCATTTCTTTAGAGTTTTTCAAAAGGTTTTTCAGAATTCTGATGGCGATGATTTCTTTCTCTTGACGTTTGCATACTACCAGTATAAAAGTAGACTCTACTCCTTTTTTTAAATTGCATCTTCAGAAAAAAACAAGTCCGTCTAACGGAGGTTGTGATATTTAAGAGGATATTCTTGAAAGTAAATTAAGGCCTAAGGGGGGGGGGGGAGAAATAAAATTTGGACATAAGCGAATTTTCTTCTTCTGGTGGATTATTGCAGCTTTTCCTAAACTTTTTTTTCCTGAAAACGATTAGATGTATATTTTTATTTCTTTGTCCACTAACCTTTATATCAGCTATACTGGCTTATTAGTACCTTATTGGTGTAATAGATGCGAGTGTCGTCACAACTGTCATCATATATTATCACAAAGCATTTACTTGAACAAAACAAGAAAAAATAACCAATAATTTAAATACCCGGTAATTTTGCTTCCCTTGACCGGTACCCGGTTTGTATCCATTACCTGTAACCGGATGAGTAGAAAACCCAAATTTAATGCCAGCATAGAATCCTTATCTATTACATGTATAGTTATCTCTATCTGTTTATGGGTGTATAGATATAACTATCTGGTTGTGGGTGTATAGACAGATATATGTGTTTGTTTGTGGACGTATTGATGCATATTGATGCATAATCTGTACATATCTGTACCCTGTTTCTAGATGTTTAGATATCTGCAACTGTACCTCTTTGACGATGTATAATATTTGTACTGTTTTGTGGATGTCTATCACTGTAAGATAGAAAAGTCTGGCTTTAATATTCCAAGCGTTTTTCTTTTTCTTTTCTGTAGGCCTGTTTTCTTTTTTTATCTTCGTAGGCCTATTCTATTTGAAAGTGGATATTAAAAGAAAATAAACTCTATGTCTGCTGGTGTCTTCTCAGCATTGTGAATGCTTGTTACATTTTTTATACATTTTACATTGGCTTGTTAAACCACGTCTTTTGTAAGCCACACGCAGGGGTGGGGGAGGCGAGTGCGGGGTATGGTGACGCCCTGAATGTGAAGCAGGTATCAATACAAGAAAACATATTCCTTGTTAATTCTATACCCTTGGAAAATTGTTCCATTGAGTACACTCAATAGACATTGAACATGCGGCGTTATTTATGTTTTTATACTCACTGAGGCAGAAAATTTATTTAAATCTAAGGCGATAAAAATGTGAAAGTCTGAAAAGAAACTCTAGATTAAATGTCTGCTTTTATTTCATTTATGTTCGTTATGTATGAATTGCCCACAGTTAGAGGTCGGTATTCGTTAAAGACTTTTAGACGTTTTCTTCAATAATTTGCTGTTACTTTTTTTTTATTGCTTTTTTTAAAATTATTTCAGTAATATTACGTTATATGATTGCTTGATTTACTAAGCACTATTAATACACTTATTCCTCAACTTTTGTGAACGGCGGCTTTCGAAGAAAACGGGATATTAACCCTTACAGTCCCGGGCGCGTATATAGCGGAACTGAAGGCAGCATAGATAGAAGTAGGTCGGTACGGGAAGGGTTAAATGGTATGACAAAATTACAAACGCAACCGTATGGGTAAGGACAGCACAAATTCCAATGGAAAAAGATATCCAAAAACGAAGATGGAGATGGGTAGGCCACACGTTGAGATAACCGAGTACACATTTGACAAGATAAGCTCTTGCATGGAATCCACAGGGTGCAAGACGAAGAGGTAGACCCAAGAACAGCTGGCGAGGAGAATTAGCTGATCTGGAAAAGCTGGAAAGAGAGAAGATAGCCAGAGACAGGAAGACATGGAAAGAAATTGTTAGTGGCCTATGCTCCACTAGGAATTGGTAATGGCAAAGAAGAAGAATTAATGCACTTAGCCTACAGTCCACCTAAATTGGTTTTTACATGCATCCCTAAATATACTCTTTTTTTTTTTGTTTCAAGGACCGCACTCATTGAATAGAATCATACGATTAAACAATGCAAAAAAAAATAGTTTTAAAATTTGTTATTAACAGACTTAGCACTGATTTTTGCAGCAATTGTTTTTTTTTTCTATTTGTGATTCAATCAACAATAAAGAAACACCGCTGTTTTGATCAGTCAGTGTCAAACATTTTAGCTCAGATGTATAAAATGTAGCAAATGGCTGCAAACTGTTTACTATTTTTCAAGCTCAAGACTGAATAAGGCCTACTGATAATTAGATTCTATCGGTCGCGATGGCTGGCGTACCGAAAGTCCTGGGTTTGAATCCTGGTGAAGGTTAGAATTTGATCCCGGGTCTGGAAGGTGACCCGGAGTCTACCTCTAATGGGTACCTGACTTCAGTTGAGGTAAATTAAAAGCGGCTGCGCAATTTACTGGCCACACAATCTCTTAGAAAGCCGTTGCCACAGAATTTGGTGAATGCTGCTTCACCAACCCTATGATATGTTTGGTCCGACGGGATACTTTTCGGGCCCGTAAGCCTAAACTTATGGGAAAATTGCTAATATTGTAACATCAAGATGGGTAAGTAACTAGTGACACTCCCCCCCCCCCAACTCCCCCAACCAAAACAGCATCTCTTGCACGTTCACTTTAAGGGGGCTTGAATTATTATTTAGGCTAAATATTTTGTGTGGATGTCTTTTGGGAAAAGGATGTGGAATATAGGCATTCAAAAGATGCAGTGTCTGACAGGAAAAATACATAGAGAGATACAATCACTTTTACTGTGATTTACTGTGAGGAAACTCAACAACCTGTTTAAAACTGGCTACCTAATGTGTCTTTGTTTTATATCCACTTCAATGTTGTAGCTATTGTTTTTTAAAATCAATTTTATTGCTGTAGCTATTATCTTTATAGCCATTTAATGATGTAGCTATTGTCTATTTATTTTAATAGCTTAAATAGTTTATAATTTTAGTAAAAATTGTAAAGCGCTTAGAGCTGTAAGGTAAGCGCTATAAAAAAATGCCTAAATAAATACTGTTTCATGTGGTGGGAGTAAATCATTGTAAACTTTTCTTACGCCACCATCCCAAGTGGCAGTTGAGTATGGAACGGGTTGCCTGAAATTACAAGAAAAATCTGAAATTTTTACTTCATTTAAAACCCTTTTTTTTTATTATATAAAAACAAAAAAAAAAGGAAGGCAAAATCTGTTTATGTGAAATTTGAGGCCACCAGGTTTCCAACTGAGGCAAAGCTCTTAGAAATCTTGAGTAGTATGACAATATAAATTGAAAAGGAAAGATCAATGAAGATATCAAAGTACAAAATTTAGACTATATTAACCCTTTACAGAGGGATAAACCATAACTATTATGTTGCATAATGGGCTCTGTACATAAATCTAAAGTAAATATTTGGCAACAAATAGTTAAAGTCAAGCTCATGTTGCATTTACCTACTAGCTGTTTCCTGAGCGTGATTTTTTTTTTTAAAAAGAGGAAATCCACCGCATCGCATGCATCTAGATATGTATTGCTAGCTAATGAAAGTTTTGTAAGTGTACATAGTCACTAGCCAACACAAACACACACACAAGTATATATTATATACTGCTTAGGTTTATTGATCAATAGATAGGGAGACAGTTAGTGAGATCGATATACTATCTTATCTTATATATTACAGACGCTCCTTCTGTATAGAAGATTATTGCGTCCTATGCTCATCCGTGGTTTGAGTGTAGACCTGTATTTTTTATTAGTTTAACATGATATTAAGTTTTCCTGGTTTGTTCAGGTAACCCATACCTTGCCCGGATGATGCTCGGGGAGAAAGAGTATTTATTTGCATTTGTTCTCATATAGGGGATAAGGAAAGTGTCTGTTGTATTTCTAATTCTATTTCTAGATAGATAGATGGATGGATAGATAGATAGAGAGAGAGAGAGAGAGAGAGAGAGAGAGAGAGAGAGAGAGAGAGAGAGAGAGAGAGAGAGAGAGAGAGAGAGAGAGAGAGTGATTGATTTATTGGACTTGAAAAACCTATAAAGGGTCCAAAAAATGGCTGCGAAAATTGTTATTAACATTGAAGGAAACTCAACAGCCTGTTTAAAACTGGCTACCTATAACTGGTAACCTATAACACTTATGATAAAATTCAAAGTTCTGACTATGCTCTCTAAAAGCCTTCATGGTCAATTTTCACAGTACATAAGATCCATGGTTGAGCTACACACATAAGAGAAAACCGAACAAAATTCATCAACAACTCAAGGTACCTAAAGTCCAAAAGAAGAACATTGGCAGCCCGTTACTACAGCGTCGTAGCACCTCTGCGGTGGAATGAATTTCAGAAGACAATTAAGCGTACAATTTTGACATTTTTAAAACAAAATTAAACACACCCTTTTTCGTTTTATTTAATATAGCGCATTCGAAGAATTAATTGTTATGAATAATACGTAGTAAAAAAAACCTTTGGACCAAACTGATCATAGGGCTGGTGAGCAGCGTTCACCAGTTTCTGTGGCCACGGCATACTAGGGGATGTGTAGCCAGCACAATGCCCAGTCGACTTTACTTTGCCCCAACTAATGTCAGGTACCCATCAGAGCTGGGTACACCTGACTCAGGGACACCCTCAAGTCCCGGGAAAAAAACCTAGCCTCCACCGGGATTCGAACCCTGAACCTTCTGATTGCCAGTCGAACGCGCTGCCACTCGTTATGAATAGCGCTATATAAATGATGTAATATGTAAAAAAATTATATTTTTGATAAATAACCTTAATATAGCTACATGAAAAAAACACTAAATAAAATAAACTCTATTTTACCTTTAGACAAATACTACCAGTTTTCTGCAAAGAGATAGATCTAATAAAGAGTTAGGACCACACCTAAAGTTTGAAAACTAGCTGTACATTTGATACATGTCACCGATCCAGTGTATAGTAGTTTGTTAAACACACGATGTGTTTTCTTTAGGATTACAACTATATAGATATATTTGCATAGCAAATGGTATAACTGCCAATGGACCGTACCTTTTCACGTTTACCATACCAGTGTGTGGCGCATTATCTTATATTTATATCTTATAGAGCTAAGGTTTTTAGTGACGTATTTGTGTAAATATAAGAACCCACTTGAGGTACAAATGTAACGTGGTGAAGTTGTTCTTTATCATGCAAAATTCACATCTGAATATTGGCTATCCTACTCAAAAATAAGGAGGTAAATAGTAGTACTGTAGATTAATTGATTAATGTGATTAGGCTAGGGCCGGCTAGACCTATTTACACTTTCAACTTCACTTTATAGGCCTACACTTTTAATGTTTCGTAGGCTAGGCTAATGGCTAAGTAGGGATGCCAAATGATAGTGTTGGTGAATAGGCTATCTAGTCAAGTCACTAATAGGCTCACAGCGTCTATGATCTATGTCTATGATAATGATAAAATAGCCTATTTTATTTAACAGACATAATACCGCTTAAATCTTAATAAGACCTAAAACACAATACATCAATTAAAAAATGCTCGAACCTATATGAAACTTTATTAATACAGCGGCCATTGTTACTTGTACACCATTACTCAAAGTAAAAAAAAAATCACGTGCTTTTTGTCACGTGATTGCAAACGCCCTATATAATAATATTACAGACGCTAATGCTATAAAGAAGATTATTGCGTCCTACGCTCATCCGTGGTCCGAGTCTAGTGCTTTGGTACAGTAGGCTGTGATTATGAACGTTTTTAGAATAGAAAGTAGCCGATCCATTAAACACAATGTGGCCATATAACAATCTAACAATTATATTAAAATAAAAGATCGACAAGAATAGTAAACAAATCGTACACCATACTAATGCAATATTTGAAAAATAAAGACAAAAAATGCGCACAAAGATATAAAAAAAAAGGGTCATCGCAAAAGATACTATTTAGCACATTGTGTATTAAAGACATCCAACAGAATACAGATATAAGAAAAATAAAATGGATACAAGAGAAACATGACAACAACATTAACAAAAAGGCCTTACATAACCTTCGATGTTGATGGGCCGGAAATACAACAATTCAATACAAATCTAAATTACTTTGTAATTGTCACGTTTCTCTATAATTTAATATAAAAATCCATTTTCTTTTCTTATGTTTTTATTTTGAATTTTTATTAGGCCTACATGTTATTTATGTATGCATATATTGATCTTATAAATTACAGACGCTCCTTCTATAAAGAAGATTATTGCGTCCTACGCTCAATATCGGACACATTCACTCCTTGGCGGCTTCAGGATAAAAGTTAAGTAAGTTAACTCTAAGCTTCCCGCAAATAGTTTTTTTATTAGACACTATCGCGTATGCTGATGAATTTGTAGATTTGCTGGATAACAAAGTCAACAGTGAGCTCATCTCACAAGCTCTAGATTTGCTGGATAACAAAGTCAACAGTGAGCTCATCTCACAAGCTCTAGATTTGCTGGATAACAAAGTCAACAGTGAGCTCATCTCACAAGCTCTAGATTTGCTGGATAACAAAGTCAACAGTGAGCTCATCTCACAAGCTCTAGATTTGCTGGATAACAAAGTCAACAGTGAGCTCATCTCACAAGCTCTAGATTTGCTGGATAACAAAGTCAACAGTGAGCTCATCTCACAAGCTCTAGATTTGCTGGATAACAAAGTCAACAGTGAGCTCATCTCACAAGCTCTAGATTTGCTGGATAACAAAGTCAACAGTGAGCTCATCTCACAAGCTCTAGATTTGCTGGATAACAAAGTCAACAGTGAGCTCATCTCACAAGCTCTAGATTTGCTGGATAACAAAGTCAACAGTGAGCTCATCTCAGATGCTCGACCTCCTGAGTTCGAGCCATGGTGCAGACAATAAGAAATAACAAAATCCACCGCCAACTTGGAGAGGAGATGGGCGCAACCATGTCTTCCAAGCCCACAGAAAGGACTAATGGATACACATTAGCTCCCTCCAAACGACCATAACGGTAAGTGAATAAAAAAAATGATAAAATGATATAAATCTATATATAAAAGCACCTGTCCTTTTTGCATATTAGTTATATGAACTGTAAGGAACAACTTTAAAAACAATTTCATCCTTATAAGGATGCACCGTTAAAATGGAGTTATTTCCTTAAAAGAATAGTTTACAATTACATTATTATTACAGTTACATAGTATTTTTCTGTTAAACTATTTATGTATTTATAATAATATTAAGCAAGTTTTTTTTATACCGATGAAAATTCATTATCATAACGTTGGCTTTGAATAGAAATGTTGTTGTTTTTTTTTAAAGAAACACCTGGAGTGAAAAGTTGCTGGAGCATAGCTAGGAATCACCTCGGACATTCACCTCTCGGCCGAACTTCTCGTTTCTCGGAAGTATTTGCCTCGGCAAGTAATACGCACACAAATACTCCCAAAAATTATATTTTCAGTGTATGATCACAACGACAAACTGTTCGGTGGACTAGAGCAACTGACAGCCACGGCACAGTTCATTACAACTATCGGACTTGTTGTCTGAATCCTGACAATCATAACATTTGAGAACGAAGGAGAAGAAGAAGACGTTTTCTAGCACAACTGGGACTTGATCAATTCTGCAAAAAGTCTAAAAAAAAAGACTGCTTTTATTTAAGTAAGGGCGCAACGTAGCATGTATCGGTAGGGCGGGTCAAGGCAGGGGGGGGGGGAGAGATTTAAACAAGAATAAACGTGTGCGTGTAACATGATATCAAAACCCCTTCTTTTTTCGTACCCGGATGTGGCGAATAGTACATCACAATACTCAGATTAGTTACTCGTAGGTAATCGACTACTCGGTTAGGTCCTACTTAATTAAGACAGGGACATTTTTTATTGGCAGAAATACAAAGGGAACAAAAAATTTTAAGGTGTAACTATGAATAAGTGCGCATCAAGTCAACTACAGATAGTCACTATAGGACACCGTGGCCTAGAGGCAGCACGTCTGTATACCATTCACAAGGGCTTGAGATTGTATCCAAATTTTTTTTTTTTTGTAAAAAGGCCATGATCGTTTGCCGGGTCTGGAGGTCGTTCCTCCTGTTCCGATAAGGGCTATTGACATGGAACTGCGCACACAATCCCCTTGTAAGCCGCGGACAAATAAACTGATGAACTCTGCTTCCGAAGCTCCGTATACCCAAAATGATATACAATGGTTCCTTTTTACTCCCTTTATTTTAAGTTGCATTTTCTGTCTGTCTGTCTGTCTGTCTGCAATGGTGCAAAAATTGGCTTCGATTTTTCGACCACTTCCCGTGGTCCGATCGAGCTGAAATTCGGACAGCAGACTTGTGGCGCTTAACAATACATCCTATCAAATTTTCAGTTAAAACCACTTAATAATACTACACTTATGACAATATTTCTTAAAAGGAAAGTATAAGAAAAATTTTGATTTCGCGTTAAAAATGCCTGTGCAACTTTTTATACTTTTTCGGCGCAAAGCTAGAAAAAAAAATTATGCGCTAAGATTATTTTTAGAACAATTCATACAGAGTAAGGAGATATTTTTGAGATTTGCGACACAGATATTTTTTAATTACATGATGGTAAACTTAGTTTGCAAATAAAGGGAGTATAATGAAAACTTCGTTTTTATGGTTTTCTTGTTACGTTTACCAAAATCTACTATTCTCTTTTTGTGCGTAAACGTTTTGGGTGATAATAAACCGGAATCGTTTAGATATGAAATGTATAGAATTGAAAAATTCTCGGAAATGCTAACGTGTTCTTCAATCTTTATATACGTTCATAAAAATATTCGAATCAAGGTCCATTTAATAATTTTTTGGGGGGAAACTGTTATGCTAATAAAAGAGTAATCCACCCCTTGTAGATCTAAACATCCAATAGTCATTGTATGCTGATCACAACTTGAAAGAGATCCTACCCCCCTCCCCCCTCCCCCATCCCCGAGGCATTGTCCGTTAGTGTTTGAAGAACGTGAGTTATACACGATAGTCGTCAGCACTTAGTTAAACAGTCAGAAAGCCCCCCGCCACTATTTTGCACGGGGTAGTAGACTGACAAAATAAGGGTCTTAGCATTATTAGTTCTGTTGAATCAGTAGGATAACATATATCTATTGGGTTAGGGGGGGTTGAAAGTTGAAAAGGTTGGGGTGTTTTTCAAGACTCCAACCCCTTCACACACACGCGCACAAACACACACACTGACGAGAGACAGAAAGTAACTGGAAAATCTTTAACCTAAATGCTATAGAACATATAATCTACGCATTCATTTGATAATTAGGAAAAACCTATTTTTAATCGCCTTTTTACCCCCCCCCCACCACCAAAACACACACGCTTAGTTATAACAACAGCTGTAGTTTGGACATGGGCGAAATTGATCAAGGTCATCATTTATGAAATGAAGAGTTTGATCCCTATTAAAATATACTCGTTTTTTTCATCATATTTGTAACTGACGAGTGTAAAGAGTCAGTACCATAACTCTCCTGTTCTAAGGGATCTCCACTGGTTCCCTGTGGTGAAGCGCAAAAAAACACAAAAATATAACCCTCCACTTACGGATGTATACAAGGCACCGCTCTTTCCTAACTTCAAGAACTGATATCAAAGCGTGCGCCATCAAGTGAACTGCGCTACTCGTCACATTCACTCCGTAAAATTCACAGTGTGGCTGAACACAAAAAGAAGTATCTTGGAGTGCGCTCATTCGATTATGTGGCGCCTTCTGTAAGGAACAGCTTTCCTCGGACAGTGAGAGAATCTGAGACAAAAGCGTTTTTTTTTTAAATGAGCTTACCTAAAGACCTTTCTCTTTGGCTAGTGGCTGTGTGCCTTACATACCAATACAACTGCCATTGCAATTTATTCCAAGAGCGCACTGACCTTGCTACATTTAATAGCATGGGTACAAGCGCTTTATAATAAAATAATTATTAGTATGCATTATTATTATCACAATTCGTGTGCGTTTTATTGACCTGGACAAATACTTATAAAAAAAACGGGATATTCGGCCGAGTGGTTTCCTGTTATCCCTAACTTATAAAACAATACACTAGATATAAACAAAATATTGTCAGTGTCGTATGCTAACCTTGCAATCCCCCCCCCCCCTTAACCTCGATCCTTTCAATTTTTTTGTAAGACTTTTGAGTTATCGTCATTGGTACATCTAATGTCTTCGTCCTCTTCTTTTTTTTTGTGCCAAGATATCAGTAAATTTCAAGAGGCTGTCGTGTGATTCGGTTCAATGTAACATTAAGGGGGGCTCGTCCAGAGAGTATGAATTGATCGATGGAGAAAGACATGGTGCGGGAAATAACGACCAGAATACGGCAATGCTTTCGCCTGAAAGAAAAGAAAAAAACATCGTCGGGGAAGTTTAGTGCAAAGCAACTTAAGCAAAAATTACATCATCAGAAAAAGGCGCTAACCCTTCATAAAAACTTTAGAATTTATTTTATTGAATTTTTTTTTAAAGTTAAAAGAAATAATTCCATTACTTTATGCAAATAAAAACAGGTGTGTATAATACAGCTTTATATGGACTATGTAGTTATAAATATATGCTTACAGAATCGTGCAGTATTTATAGCCCCATTATGCCCATATCGAAATAATATGAAAAAAAAAGTTTTTTTTTATTATTATATTTATAGCTTTCTGTTTATTGTGGTTTATGAAATTTTCTTCTGTAGCTTATACAGGCTTGTGTTTTTTTCACCCGGGCAACGCCGGGAAATTTAACTTGTACACCATAAATTTCTCATTATGAAATCACTATTATTTCAGGTTTCATAATAAATATTTTCTTAAAAAGAGTTTTGGGCTTCGAGTATGTCACACATTTGTATATCTCTACAACATATTCAGCTTTCTTTTTTTCTCCTTTTCATTGAATTCTATTTATATAGTCCACGCTTCTGAGTTGGCAGGTGACATTTTCTTTTATTTGCATAAGGCTTGTGAATGGCTGAAAGCTCTCCTCAATGATTCGAGACACAGGTACATTTTTTTCTTGTAGACAATTCTATTTTATAGAACTACGTGGGAATAAAGAATAGGGAAGACATAGATCCACAGTGGGTTTAGTCGAAAGTCTTTAGACTGTTAAAGTAAACACACCTGATACTGACAAAGGAGAAGAGGAGGTATAAAGAAAAAACGTACCGCCTATTAAAATATACAGACATCAAACATGATGCGTGTTTAGTTTCACACAAACGTTTGCTTGCATTATGAATATGAATTATTTCTTTTCAGTCTTCGAAAATCAATCTGTATAATTTGAAAACAATGTATGCACAATGACTATTGATACATTCACTGCCAAAAACATTACTACAATACTTTTCAGTAGAACTTTAGCATAGAACTCGTTCTGTATTTCAAGCATCTCTCTAATACTCTTTTACCAAATTAACAAGAAAATTTGATAGTCTTTTGACTGTACAAAATCTCACTGATCTATATCAAGAGTAGATAGGGCCCGTTTCACTTATCTATATAAAAAAAAATCATATTTCCTAAACACCGACATGTTGCCTATATACATTTCAAGTAATTTCCTTTTTATAGTATAGATTTGTTCTATTAATAGGTGGTGTGTTCCTATAACTCGCATTATTGGATAAGTGAATAGTGTAGATAGTGAAGTCAATTCCAGACTCAATTTGCAAAATCAAATTTAATATGTAGGAACTATCCATTCTTTTTATAGATCAGTGGCCACACCCTCACCCCTTAAAAATATTGAGTCCAAAAAATACAAAGCAGGAAGTGACGTTTCTGAAATCTTCAGAAGACGTCTGCAGTCTGGAAAAGAAAAAAGACGCGATAAACAAAAATAACATAAAAATTATTTTCAAAGAAAGTTAGATCTATAATTTATCTTGAAAACACATTTCTTTGGAGTGGTTGGCTGATGTGGATTTGTATGCCGCATGTGGCTCTTATTGCCACTTTAAATGTGTTGTTATATATATATATATATATATTAATATTTAGTTATAATTAATGTCTAAATGCATGCAGTTATTTTATATTTTTACACTTGTAATTATTTTCCTTCAAAATGAACTAGGCACAACCCTTGAGACCTGTGTGTACTATTCATTACATGTAAATAAATTTAAAATTGAAGATAATATAGAAGATAACACTATGCAACTAAGATGTGGCTCTTTAAAATAATAAGAATAAGTATGCGGCTCACGAAAGCTTCATGCGTGCACATCCCTTAGAAATACTTATCATCATCAAACCCTTGACCGTTATGGTCGTTGGGGGAAGCGAATGGACACATCAGCAGTCAACTTTCTCCATTTTTGTCTATCTTGAGCAGCTGTGAATAGTTCAGTCATTTGAAGCTTTGTTCAATCGCTTAAATTGTCGAACCAGCATTTCCACTGACGGCCTCTCCAACGTTCACCTTCTAAAGTGCCCTGGAGCGTTGGAGAGTGGTTTTTGGCAGGTTATGATGCCACAGCACATGACAGAACCGTGTCAGTTTGCGCCGCTTGATTATTGGCATGATGGTAACATTGAGGGCTTGCAATTGAGTTATTTTCTGTCCCAGACATGATCATTAGTCATGTGTTCTAGGTAGGAGATTCGTAGGACTTTTCTCTGCATAACATGTATCTAATGTGTATAATATCAACATATAATTATACAATTTTATCCAGTTTATATATTTATTATTTTTTTTTCACAGCGTCATCCCAGTCTACATCGATGAACTGGAAGTCGCACTATCAGGTGTTCCCCGGATGATAATAATAATAATAAAATATTTGTATAGGGCTGCCAACAACATGATGTAAGCTCAGAGCTCATTTAACATAAACTAAAAGCACGGATATAATCTCTAGGCTAAGAAATATAAAGCTAATTGATGATTCAAAACTTTACAAACATAGGACAAATCAAATAAATGAAGCATTAACTGACCTAACATATAAGTAAGACTGTAGGGGTCTAAAACATGTTTAACAAAGGTAAATATTGAAATAATGAGTTTTTATGTTGTTTTTTTTTAAGTAACAATAGAGCTTGTTTGCCTGAGTTGAATGGGAAATAGATCCCGCACCTACGGACCGGATATTGAGACGGTTCTAATGCCAACAACGGTCGTCAGAGACAAACGGGGCACTTCCAGAAGCGAGGAGTGGGCAGAACGAAGTGTTCTTTGCAGAACATTTGGTTTAATTAGTTTCTTGAGATAGGACGTCATCTCGTTGCTATAATTTTAAAGGCGCTGATGGCAACGTATCGCCATTTTATAGTCAACAAGCTAAAGTCCCCGGTGTTGTTCAGGGGATAATTAATTAGGCCTATAGCTATAAATAAATAATATTGTAAACTACATTGAACATAAATCTAGAATAATTTTTATATTATAATTATTATTTATTTACTGAAAACATTTTCTCTAGCATGGGTTTAAAATGTAATTATTAGATTTAAATTGCTGAAACTTTTTAGGAAAGCCTTAAGTCCTAAAATTATTTACAATCCTTTAAAAAGTAAATTGGAAAATAAATGGAAATTTTTTTAAAGTAGAAAAAGAAGCCATCAGTGCCGAATCGAACCCAGGTCGCCCGGATATGCTAACCTATCAGCTAAGGAGGACACCTTCCGTAAGCGAGATCGTAAAAGTTATAGGCTATATGAGACATTAAAGTCACGTGTCTTTAAATTAACCAATGGAAGTCGGATAACACACACACGCACTACTTTATATATAGAGAGTTGATCATCTGGTGTTTAGTTCATAAAACATCACGTGATCGATTTTCTGTCTTTAAGGAATTGTGCATAGACCTCATTAGTTATGGTCTGAAACTTCAGCTTAACCCTTACAGTCCAGGGCGCGTATATGGGGCCGTCCATAAATTACGTCACACAATTTTCGCTGATTTTTTACCCCCCCCTCCCCCCCTTGTCACACATTGTCACAAAAAGTCAGACCCCCCCTCAAATATGACATCACAAAATCTGCACCCCCCCCCCCCTCCTAAAAGATATTTTTCTAAAATACAGATTTACAGTTCCAAATTATTTTTTTTTTGTCATCGTTTTGTAATAATTAATTAATGAATTTTGTATTACATAGTGATGAAAAATGCTCCTTTATGGAATAAATGGGGACTGTATTGGTCTCTTCATCAGGTGGAATGGCTATTCCATTCAAATCAAGCTCTTCATCATCTATCCATTCAGCACTCTCTCCATTTTCTTCATTAGCGATAATAACCATTAGTTCACGTTGCCTATGTGCAGCAACTCTTTGTGGCCTGATAGGTTTGGGAGGAATAATTGATTCCTGCTTGTGTGTTTATTTAACGGCAGCGCAGTATCACTAACGAAGCGAAGTACATATAACATTTTTTGAAAATCCCATCGCTAATCACAGATTGTATTGACGGACAGTACAAAATTGTATGGAATCGAACGGTAAGGATTTGATGACCGAGGAAGGATATATCATCCACTTTCAGACATTGAGCTGCAAACAGAGATGGAAACTTATGCGACGCTCCATCTGTTGTCTGTTCTGGAATTTTCAGACCTTCGCATGATTGAACAACTGGTAAAGGATGTGGAAAAAATATCTCTGTTACTACACTGAAATATGAGTTTCTTGGTTTTTTGAACTGCACTTTTTGTCGGTGCATTTTACAATTTGAGTTAAATATTGGCTTGTTCGTACATGAACGTCAAACCATTTTTGATCTCCATCGATTTCTGAGACTGTTGGGTCAATGAATTCTGCTACTGTTGAAAAATTATCGACTACCAACTGTGACCAAAGTTCAGCTAGAGTGTTGCCTGCAAACTGAAAATTATTTTTTTCTAAATCAGCATCTATATATCAACCCAGTAAGTTCCTTACTGAGTGGAGCCATTTTCCTTTCGACCCTATTAAACGAACTTCTCCCTGGAGCATTAGTAGCGATGAATACAGCATCAAAATCGTACTGAAGAAAGTGGTAGACTGCAACCTTAATAACTTTTCCGTATCTTGGGTTTTCGTCTGAGCCACCATCAACTGTCGACACTAAAATTGGTTTCACCAAGCGATCAATACCCCTCCGTGTAATGACATTAAATTCCTTGAGACAATTTCTTGAAATCGAGTCCATGACTGAATTCTGTTTATGAAGAGTGTTTTCAAGATCTGATTGCAATGTAAGTCGGTCCTGAATAACCAATAGCTTCTCGGTTTCCTAAACCATTGGACTGAATTTGGATTCCAGCATACACCGACGGAATTAGCTTGTGTCCTGCAGCCAAAACCCAGTCATGGTCAGCCAAGCTGACTCTGTATTCGATATGCATCAGCAAAGGACTTTGCTTGTTAGCAGTAGTCAACCCGACTGGCACTCGAGCTTTATCATCTTGGTTCACAAAGCACACTTCGTTTGACCCTAGCATGGGTGCCAACTCTTCCAATAGTCTTATTGTTGCCGTACAAAACAAACCGTTTATATATTTAGCATATTTAGATCATTCTGTGCTCTAATGAGCTTTACTTGGACAGTTGAGACATGACGCTGGCCTTTAAGAGATGGCCACTTTGCTAAAAGACGAAGGTCCACTTCTACTGATTGTAAATTCGTCCATCTTTAAATGTGTTCAGTGAGTTCATCTAATGTTTTTATTCTTCTGTACACATCACTTTGCCTTATTTCGTGTTATGATGATCCATGCATAGCAATAGTTTCCAGTAACGATGTGTGATCTTCCTCAAGTCTTGGCCTACCATGCTTGGCTCTGACGTTCAGAGATGCGAATAGTTCTGGATTACTTTCAATCAGAGTATTAAATTTATTTTTAGCATTCAGACGCGTTCGCAATGCGATCATCATTTGAAAATAGCTAAGAAACAATGCGATCATAATTTTAATTTACAATTTTTATTAATAGTAACTAGTTGACCCGTGGATACATTGTGTCCATAACAAAACATATAGAAATTAAAAGAATAATAGCGAGATCAACAATAGAGAACAAAAAGTACAGTGTAAACCAACAATGCAAATAAAACAACAGAGTGCGCAGTAATACACACACAAAAAGTCGGGAAAACCCAAAGTTGGCTGTTCAACACTCTCAGTGAAAGCAGAATGAAAGGGAAGCTACTCACTTTTACGTCGAGGAGCTTTTTCTTTTTTTATTACAGTTTTCATGTGTGCATAAATGACATACTTCTATTTATATAAAATCAACAAAGTCAGCAGCATACGTGAAAAACTAAAATTTTATATTCCTAAAAGTTGCGAGAAAATGTCCATTTTTGGTTGTCCCGATCGATCTAACGGCATTGGAGTCTATAGCGCACAAACATATATATGTATAAGCTTATTCATTTTTATGTGACGTCGGATATCTTAGACCCCCCCCCCTCCCCCCCCTCGTCACACATCGTCACAAATGTGTGACCCCCCTCCCATCCCTAATCGTGTGACGTAATTTATGGACGGCCCCTATAGCGGAACTGAAGGCAGCATAGATAGAAGTATGTCGGTACGGGAAGGGTTAAGAAATGCAACGTTTTCAAAACACCGCGTTGTCTTAACCTCGCGTAAGATAACTTACTAAAAAATGACTTGAAACGTTCTATTATATAATATGGGTAAATTTCGACTCCAGCCTTTTGACATCCCAGACAATACTATACCCAGTTACTCCACTGCCACGTATAAGCGAAGTATGCAAACATCTTCAGTATTGAAGTGAAGGGGCGTATGCTACATAATATAAGTATAAGATAAATCACAAAGAAGGTTCAAAGATTCAAGATTAATTTCAATTTAAGATGACCTAAACAGCAAAAAGAAGAACAACAAAATGATCATGAACTTTAACCTTCTTTTTTTTTTTTTTGGTCTGTTTGCACTCTGAATGCCAATTTCTGAATGAATGGACCGATTTCACCAGTTCTGTCAAAAGATTTCTTCAGAAATCTATACGTTAAATTTTTTTTTTTAAATTAAGTGCATAGCGTACACACGAAATTCTGTGTGTGTAGTGTGTTTATGTTGTGTGTGTTTAGCTGGCATAGGCCTGCCTGGTGTATAAATGTTAGTACTAAATTAGCTGTTAGGCAATAATACTGCAGTGCAGGCGAAATTTAAGCACCGTTACTTCTGTTTAAACGTAGACCTTTCTCCCTACCTCCCTCCCTCTCTCGTTAACAAATCATTGAATAATAGCAGAGCAGGGGTCGGCAACCTATAGGGCGCGTGCCACACTTGGCACGCAGAGAGATTTTTTTCAATAGGCACGCAAAAGATTCAACACAGATGCAATTCGAATCTCTACTACAAGAAATTGAATGATAGAGCAGGATGAATTGTAGGGTTCTGGCACCTTGAATCAATTAGAAATGCCACTTGGCACACTATTATCAAAAGTTTGCCGGCCCCTGGAGTAGAGTTTCCCAAACAAAGGGTAACGTTTCGGTGTGACCATAGGTTTGGTATATTATAATATGACTCATAAGATTCGATACACTTATCTAATTCATAGGTTCTCAACAGGGGCGCTGACATTCCCGGGGGCGATTGGGGGGGCGGTGATGGGCAAGTGGGTGGTACAAACGTACCTGATATAATTTTAACACCTCAGCTAATTGAATCGATTAGTTTTTGCATGAAATGTGATGTAAGCGCAAGTAGGCTACTGCTAAATATCTGATTTCCCCCCAACAGTATGTCTGCATATTATTATATTAATAAGAAATAGCAATCGCAGTGACTTTTCGATGAAGTAGGGGTCAGTATTTGGCAAATAGGGTATGCGGCCGGCTGGTCCTATGGTTGGTTGACCGGACTGTCAACCCTGCTGACCGATCACTGTCGCCCTAACATCTGCTAATGTTAATGATATTTTGATCTCAGTTTTATCGAGACGTCCTTTAATGGGTTTGGATCCTTAGTACAATATTGTATCACTATTGTTGAGTGGTATAGATACGTAGTAATCAGACAAACTGGGTAGTTATTGTAATAATTGAAAATATACATATGCATTCTTTACTCATATAATATTGATATAATTTTCAAAATACTTTTTACAGTTTGATCATTTCAAAGTTATAAATTGTAAGCCATTTATTTTTTATAGAAAAAAAAATATATTAACTCAAAGAAAACAGGTTAATTATCTCCCTTTAACTAAAAAATGATTCCACATTTAATTCAATAATGATGCCGAACAAGTTTTGTTTTGTAATAAAACAAATATTACTGATTACTAGACCTAAGGCTTTTGCAACCGAAACACACCAGGCAAACGATTCACATTAATATTGATTTATTAAAACCTTTTGTTTAGTCAATTTTTTTATCTATTAAGTCTTACAACATGTTTCCTTTTCATTTTTTTTGTAAAGATAATTAATCACACAAAAAGTCTTGTCCGCCTAAACAAATTGCGGAAACTATATAGTCCAGACGGGCGGAAAAGGGGGCGGGGAGTGGGCGCTAAAAGAAAGTTGGGGGCGGGGGTGAGCGGAACAAATTGTAAAAGGGGGCGGTGAGCCGAAAAAGGTTGAGAACCTATGATCTAATTGATTGAAAAACATTGAAATTTCACTCTTTTTCTAAGTGGTCGGTACTTTAACATTAGGGCCTAATTTACTTTTGGGGCCACGAAAGCAAAATTAAAGGTTCGCAAAAAAGTGATTTTTTCGCGTGTTGGAATTCACATCTGTTAAATTTTTCAGGGGTCGGCAACAAACGTCACGCATGCTATGATTGGCACGCAGAGCAATTTACAATAAAACGCTGAAAAACCCAGATACAAAAAAATAAAAAATAAAAAAAAAATAAAAAAAAAAAAAATAAAAAAAAAATAAAAAAAAAAGGCAAATGAAGTTTCTTCTACAACAAATATACTGATGGCGCAGACTGAGTCTTAGGTTGATGGTGCGCTGATTGAATTAGAAAGCCTTTTTTGGCACACTATTATAAAAAGGTTGCCGACCCCTGAACTATTATATATATTACATGAAGTGAAAGTATACAAATAACAAAGGTTTGGGAACCGCTGTCATGGATGCTTATTTGTGTTTGTATTCTATTTTCTCTATTTGGTTATATCTCCTTTTTTTTTAGTTGCCAACACTCGTTGTTAATATGTTTTGACTCTTGGGAACAATAGAGGCATTCTTTAACCCTTACAGTCCCGAGCGCGTATAAAGCGGGACTGAAGATCATAGATAGAAAGTAGGTCGGTACAGGAAGGGTTAATAATTCCCACGATAAAACACCTTCCCCTTGACTGGGAGCGCCTAGTTTAATGCCAGAAGTTATCTGATCGTCTTCGCACCTCAGACGACGACGGCTTAATGTTGCTGTTGTGTTTTAAACTGGATACTGACACGAAAACCCAACATTCGTATATTATAGAGATTTCTGTGCACCGTGCTGCAATATGAATAAAACATGAAAACAATAGGCCATTCATGAATTTAATTAAGCGTTGTGGTTCAGTGGCAGAGTGCTGGTTTGATAATCCCAAAGTTCAGACTTATTGTGTAAAAAAAAAAAAAAAATAAAAAAAAAAAAATAAACAAAAAATAAAAATAAAAACAAAATTACTTGGATTGTTTTTCATTTCTTGAATGGAAGGAAGGCGTGCCCTATTCTACTTTTAAGTCTGCTCGACCTCCCCCACCCCCCCCCCCCCACACCCTCTCCGCCCACCAAGCCAAGATTAAGAGGAGCGGGATATAATCGCTATGTGTATTATGCTGATCGTTGCATAACAAGGGCTCTTAAAACTTGGCAGAGTTACGTAGCTTTGAATTGATGCACGGTGGAAGTGCGGGCAGCGCGTTCGACTGGCGTACGCGAAGGTCCTGGGTTCGAATCCTGGTGAAGGCTATTATTCGTTCTCGGGTCTGGAGGGTGTCCCTGAGTCTACCCACCCCTGACGTGTACCTGACTTTAGTTTGGGTAAAGTAAAAAGTAAAAGGCGGCTGGGCAGTGTGCTGGCCACACAATCCCCTAGTAAGCCGTGGCCACAGAACATGGTGAACGTCACTTCACCGGCCCAGCAGATCAATTCGATCCGAATGGATACTTTACCTACTAGTTTACGTAGCTTTGAATGTGTTGATCAGTGGGGATATGGGATGGGAGAGAATGCCATTGAAAATAAGCGGATATACTCAAGAGTACTTTGGACAGAAAGAGGACTTTTCCTGCTTGTAAGAACATAAAAAGACAAAAATCTTTTAAGACCCTCGGGAGGGGCGGGAGGTGATATACTGTTGAACTCACCAACACCCATCACCCTCCATGAGAAAGTGTGGTTTCTTTATTCGGTGGTGTGCATTTTAGTACAATCGCTCCGTCGTAGCTGCTTGACTTTTGCATAAAATGTACCTGCAAAAAGGAGTTGTATTTCTCAAGACGTGAAGTTGATTAGCAGTTGATTTTTTTTCCGAATCAATAGAGTCTACTCTACTATCAAATCTCAGTCTCAGCTGTAAAGATTTTCAACCTATCCTCCTCCCCTTTTGGAATCGATTAGTTCCTTAAAAAAAAAGGTGCTGACGTTACACGAGTTTCAACAGGGCGCCGGCAACCGTATGACCGGCCCTGCGAGCACTAGAGTTAAATAATATGAAGGAAGTAAATTAGTGTCTGCATAGCCGGTCCTATATATATTTATATTTCTATATATATAAAGTAGACAGTGTTTGTGTGTTCAACCAATCATATTAGTTAATTTAAAGACACGTGACTTTATTGTCTCATATTATACTTTTGCGATTTCACTTCGGACATGTGTCTTTGCTAGCTAAGTGGATAAATTATCGGACTGCCATGCGGGCGACCAGGGTTCGATGCTCCAGTTAGTCTATACCTTTTTTTTCTTCAATTTTGATTTTTTTTTCAATTAAAATAACTTTTAAAAAAAAGATTGTCAATATACAAACAACACCGGGCAACATAGATTTAGAAAAAAAAGACTTGCCTATTTTTTACCCGATTACAATATTTATTTTGAAAAAAAAGTCTTCAGTACAAAATATTTTGTTAATTATTAGATTTATAGCTTTCTGTTCATTGTTGTTTATAACATTTTTATCTGTAGCTTTTATAAGCCTGTTTTATTTTCCCCCCGGGCAACCACGGGCAATTTTGCTTGTATATATTTATATATTATTATTTATATTAGCATTATCCATTATATTATTGTTCGTCATAAAAATGACTGCATAGAAAGATGGTGTATTGAGGTTTAATGAATTCATGGCCTAGACTAGACTGGCCTAGAGTTTGAACTCAATAAAATTCAACAGCTGGAGAATCTATTGTTGAGTGTTGGCTGAAACCTACATAGAATAATTGCATCATAAATTAATCCGCCTTAAGAAGTCAGCTAATCGTGTTATATATATATATACAGAGAGAGAGAGAGAGAGAGAGAGAGAGAGAGAGAGAGAGAGAGAGAGAGAGAGAGAGAGAGAGAGAGAGAAAAGGTGGTTAATCATCACTTTTTTAGCCTCATAAAAAAATATTTGAGACACCGAAGGTGCCCTTTTTGCAGCTATGTTCCAGAACTTCCAGTAGATGTCAATGAAAATTGGTTTCACCTATTTGTTTCTTGTAATTCGCGAAGAAGACATATTATAGATACCAAACAGTGTCCATATTATAAAGACTTCAATAAAGATAAATTCAAGACTATTGGGGTTTAAACGGGCTGTTGCGCTCATTCCTCCCTACCCACCGAGTCTTAGAGCCTCTCGGCGGTACAATTATCCTCGAACGCGCAACCAAAGGTTATCCCCAATGAGTTAGCCCACCAGTGTGCCCTTAATGTAAGCGTATCGGTGGTTTCCACACTTCGCCAGTGTTTAGGCCAAATGTTTAAAGAAATGATATGCCAGACAGTGTCCGTATAAAGACTTCAAAAATATAACGTTGACTTGAAATTTGGCCTTAAAGTGTAGACATCTATCCCGGTGTGGCTATTTCCAGTTCTAAATTGTGAAATAGAAGATCTATTTTAGGCAAACTAAGGTGCCGCAATGGATCAACGCTCTTACGCTGGCGCACACGTTGCCTGACGCATTTGATCTAATTATCCGACTGATTCACAATTATTGTACCGTTTAGTCACTTGTGTACCCATGGGCTCAAAGCTGGTGAATTGTTGGGCAATCTTTTGATAATAGCTAGGCAAAGTATGTTTTCTAATTAATCCAGGGTGCTAAAAGGTCATACTGCTCTAGCAGTTGTTTTCAAGTCGAAAAGACCTTAATTGAGTTTTCTGGGGTCTTTCGCAGGCCATTTAAAATCACTCTGCGCGCCAAGTCTGGCACGCGTGCCATAAGTTGCCGACCCCTGGTATAGACCAACGATGAGCTCGCATTAATTCTTCATTAAGAGTTTATCGATGGGCAACGAATGACGGGCTGTCCCTGTTGCGCGTCCAAGATTGTATTGCGAGCGCCAACGAGACTCGAGAGGGAGGAAAAATGTGAAGAAAAACAGCCCGTCTCGCCAAGCCCGGTGCCTCGATGTCCATGCCTATAATTTGGAATTTGTGCAACCGTGCGACGGTGCGGGAGTTCGAGCGAGACACCAAGTTATGTCAGGTGACTGCAACCTTTTGATTAAAGTGTGCCAAAGTAGGATCTCTAATTCATTCCTCGTGTCCACAGCCTAAACTTCATTTTGATTCGTATGGGGCACGGTAGCCGAGCGGCAGCGCGTTCGACTGGTGATCCGAAGGTCCTGGGTTCGAATCCTGGTGAAGCCGGGACTTGAGGGTGTCCCTGGGTCTACCCAGCTCTGATGGGTACCTGACATTAGTTGGGGTAAAGTAAAGGCGGCTGGGCATTGTGCTGGCCACACATCCCCCTGTATGCCGTGGCCACAGAAACTGGTGAACGCTGCTTCACTAGACCTATGATCAGTTTGGTCCGAAGGGTACTTTACTTTTACTTATTTTGACTCGTGCCCCCATTTTTCGTACCTCTGAACCGGCTCTCTCAAAAAGGTTCACCCGTACTTCCTGATATCTCGAAGTTCTCTTTATTTTGTTCCAAGTATAACCCGTTTGCCCTGAGGTCTAAAGCAGCAAAAGCACGCGTGAGGTGAAAGCCCATTATGTCCTATATAATAAAAAAAGGTGGGGAAATAGTTGCCTGATTGTATAGCAGCATTTAACATATCTGCGCGTGCAGTTCATTCAACCAATCGGGAAGGAGATAAAAGAAGACACAAAAAATATGTGAAGCCGACAAAGTATATAATGCCGCAGGCCAATCAACGTCGACCTTAGGTAAACGGTGCTAAGAAATTATTTATGTTCACCCTGGCTCCATTCATTGAAAACTCCACATAATAATATTTTATAGAAATATAAAAATGTATATATATATTAATACATTTGCAAGAAAAAAACGAGGGGAGAGAACTGAAATTTCTATGAAAAATTCACGGAAACTTGCTTTTTTTAAATTCAACTATTTTTAAACGAATGAACTAAACTAAAGTTTTAACCAGTGGCAACAAATGTTGTTGGTGCAATGCATTCATGAGTCTCACCTGATGACCTTGCTCTAAAGTTCGGGCCCACGGGGCCCTAACCACCGAATTACATAGGGCAGAGATGGGCTGTCTATTTAAATCTGAGAGAAAACTGCCTCCCCCTCCCCCTTTTTCCCCCATCTCCAGCGTAAAGAAAAAAGTCTGTCGTAAAGCACATGGAAAGTTTACTGTAAAAATGTGAAAAGTTTGAAACAATTGATTTATATAAATTTATTGTAAAAACAGTTTTTTTTTGTTTATGTAACTAAAGAATAGTTTACTCTAGTAATAATAATTATTGTAATAATATTTGTATAGCGCTGCCAACAAACATAATGTAAGCTCAGTGCGCATTTAACATACAACTAAGAACACGGGTATTACTCTAGGCTAGGTGACAAATAAATATTGGTACAGCCAAAGACTAAAATAAGAGGGACCGCTTGCTCTATTTTGAGAGCTTATATGTTGTTTTTTTCCGTGCGCATGAAATAACGCTGTCTTACTGTCTTTAATTACTTTTACGCTCCTACGTTTGCCCATAGACTATAATATACATGGACCGCTTGCTTTAGTTTTTCGAAAGACTGCTTTTTTCGGAATCCCCGATTCTAAATGAAGTAATTGTAATACAAATTCCGTTTTATTGAATCGCACCATTTTTTTTTTACATTTTGTGCGTCAATCTATGACTAAATAATGGACGCTATGGATGAGGAAGTTTTTGTTGATGAATTGAAAGGCATACTGGAGGTAAATGTTCAAATTAAATAATTACTTATTGAAGAAGTATGGAGTTTATCTGTTAGACTCATGTTCGGTGTATATTATAGTCTATGGTATTTCTGCTATATGATGACTTGAAACACTGATGATCGGAATTCCCGATTCTACATAACGTAATTGCTATACCGGAAATAATGTTATTGATATACAAGTTCCGTTTTATTTAATCGCTATGATTTTCTCAATGAAAAATTAAAATCGAAAGTAGTACAGAGCGGAAACATTTATAGATTAGAGTGGTGTGCGCACGGAAAAAAGAACATAAGCTCTAAAAATAGAGCAGGCGGTCCATCTTATTATAGTCAATGATAATAGGATTAATAGGCCTACAAGTACTCATTTAAAGTCGAAAAACATGCGATTTAATAAAACGGAACATGTATGACAATAACTTTATTTAAAATCGGGAATGGCAAAAAAAGAAGATAATAGCATAAAAAACTAAAGCAAGCGGTCCATGTATGTTATAGTCTATGGTTTGCCTAAATGTTTTCGCTGTATACAACTTTCAATTTTAATTTTTTATTGTGAAAATCATAGCGATTAAATAAAACGGACGTGCACAGTGCAAAAGGGAATCGGGAATTCCGAAATGAAGTCATTCGAGTCATCAAATAAGATAAGATAAGATAAGATTGCTTTATTGATCCAAATGAATGGAAAATTGACTTGATTACATAAATTCCGTTTTTTCAGCATACCTAAAACAATATTAAAGAACCATTTGTACTCAAACACAATAGACATTCACGCACACTATCATACCATTTATCATACAAGAAAAAAGTAGGCCTATTATTTAGGAGTCAGCTATTGAGCCATCGTATTTCCTGGCTGAAAGGTGATTCTTTTGAAAGAGTCTTACTGACAGTGGAACAAAAGAGTTCTTAAATCTCTCTGTTCTTGCCCTTATAGAAAGAAGCCGACCGCTTCGACTAGATATTATGTAGCTATCATGAAGCGGGTGTGCATGATCTTGGAGGATTTTATCAATCATAGACAGGCACCTTGAACTGAAAATATCCGCAAGAGATGGTAATTCTGTCTGTGTAGTACGAGAGGCTTTGTTTATTAGGCGGTCTATCCGATGTTTGTTCAATGTGGTGGTATTACCATACCAGCAGGTGATTGCAAAGGTTATGATGCTACCAACAGTCGCCGAGTAAAATAGATTCATAATGGTTTTCTCTATGTGAAATATTTTTAGTTTATTAAGACAGAAAAGTCGTTGGTGCATTTTCTTACAAAGGATTTGGCAGTGGTCAGACCAAGTCAGTTTGTCAGTAATTGTGACGCCAAGATATTTATATTGCGAGACTTGATCTATTATTTGGTTGTTTATGTGCAAATCAGTCAGCTTGCGTTTTTCTTTCCGGAAGTCTACAATCATTTCTTTCGTTTTTGTGATGTTCAATATCAGGTAGTTCTCTTCGCACCATTTGTAGAAATCTGAGGTCGTCGTGTGATAGAGACTGTCGTCACTGGAAACAAGGCCGACAATGGCTGTATCATCGGCGTATTTGATTACAGATACTGTATCGATTGCTGAACTTTGAATGTCATTGGTGTAAATTGTGTATAGAACGGGAGAGAGGACACATCCTTGAGGCGCTCCAGTGCTTATTTCTCTTATTTGTGAGGTACATCCCTCTACTCTGACAAATTGAGGGCGGTTTATCAGAAATTGCATGATCCAGGCTTGGATGCGTTGACTGACATTTAAAGCAGATAGTTTCTGTATCATAAGGTGTGGTTGGATGGTATTGAATGCAGATGAAAAGTCAACGAAGAGTATTCGAGCGTAATTCTTCGGCAGAAGAATAGCAGAAATATTAAATATTATAGTCTTTGGTACAGCCTATACAATATAGAGATGTTTTTAAATGTACTGTAAATGTAAACGTTTCTTGTTGTCTGGTTTGTTCAGCAATATATGGCATGGAGTTCTCGTTCGTAAAAAAAAAATTCTTTAACTCTGAGTTTCCGAAACATGCTAAATCAAACAGAATGCAGCTTACCCAGCGTGCATTGGTAAACTGGCATCCACAGGGGGAAACAAATTACAAGTGGCTGGGCGTTCACACAATCACACTAAATTCTATTGCCCATATAGATCTTTTTGTAAGGATTTTTTTTTTACTTTTATATTTGCACCTATAATCAAAAATAATAATTACAAATAAAAAAAAAAATATTATTCATTATTTTTTATTACTTTTATTTTTATGATTTCATGGAACTAAAGAAAAATGAATCACCTCCCTTCTGCTATATAAAAACATTATTACAGTTACTCCCCTTAGATGATAATGTTACATCCTCTTTCACTTTCAATTTCACCACGCCCTTTTTTTACGAGCTATTTTCCCCTAAAAAAAATATATATATAATATACCCGGATGTTTATTTGATATATCAAACTCTATGTCGTGACTGTGTTTGTTAATATAGTTTCTATACGGGAGTGTATTAAAGAACTTTAAAGAAAACTGTAACGTATTTTGTAAGTGTATTTTGTATTATGACACGTACGATCAGGTCAGGTGGGGGCTCTCAAAGGAAAAAGTTGAAGGGGCTTTGTCTCCATCAGTTGTGTTGCCAGGATGTTAGGGAAAGGTGGGAAGGGGAGGCGGGGACTAGTGCACATTAAGTTTGGGGGCGGGGGGGGGTAGTGTCTCATAGTGTGTAAAGTAAGGGGCGGGTGGAACTAGTGAAGTGGTTTGTGTGTGGATAGGAGAATGGGGGTGTGCACATTAAGTTTGGGGGGAAGGGGTGCAAAATAGCCTACGAATAGATCTATAGCCTAATGCACGAAAAAAAAGGAGGTTTGGGGGCCGGGGTGGGGGGGAGGGGGGATAGCAAGCCAGTTCTGGATTTATGTACATTTTCAACCTAGCCATTAAAATATGAATATATTATCTGATTATCGATAGTTCAAACGTAAAAGTTATATTAAATTTGTCAAAGTATATACTTTTCCTTTTCTTAATGTATAAAAAAAAATACATATGAGAAAATATACATTAATAATGAATTCAGAAAGAACTAAAAAAAAACAACGAATAATGCACTGACAAAGTGGACGGCTAGTTAAGACATTGATGAAGCTTCTACATAAACATTTCTACGGAAAGCCAAAGTCACAACAATTAAGTTTAAAACAGTTGAAAATACATGGAATGGGTTGCCTGAACAAACCAGGAAAACCATTAACTTAACATCATTTAAAACATGAATAAAAATGCAAGACTAGACTCGGACCACGGCTGATCGTAGGACGCAATAATCTTCTTTATAGAATTGGCGTCTGTAATGTATAAAATAAGATAAGAATAATAAAATTAATAATTAATAATAAAAACATTTAATATATTTGTTTAAAGTTATAATAAAGTGGATGCCCCTCTAATGCCTCTCCTCCCCAATATCTACATCTATGGTGTCCGTTAATTTTCTTATAACGCCCTTTCTATCTTCCTTGTCAACGGTTTTTTAACTTTTAAGGACATCTTTAAATTATAAAATTCTAACCAAAGATTCCTACATCCTACATATCCCTGAGTCTGTTAGACCGTTGGGGCGCGACAGATGACATGTACACGAGCCTCCTCCATTCCTACCGTCTCTCAGCCTTTCTAAATGTGTTGCACAGTTTTACTCCTGTCCACTCACTG
Organism: Anisus vortex; assembly: GCA_949126835.1. Classification (NCBI taxonomy): domain Eukaryota; kingdom Metazoa; phylum Mollusca; class Gastropoda; family Planorbidae; genus Anisus; species Anisus vortex. The sequence goes on from OX421500.1 coordinate 8,298,831, forward strand.
GTGTTATCCTCCCATCGTTTCCAGCGTCTTCCTCTTATTCTCCCTCCTCTGGTGGTGCCCTGCTGAATAGTTTTGGCAAGCCCGTTGGCTCTAGCTGCATGGCCATAGCATTCTAGTTTCCTTTTCTTGACTGTGGCCAGCAGGTCGTCGTATAGTCCAATTTCCTGGAGGTGGTCTTTATAGCAGATGCCCTGAAGGTTCATAAGTCATCTCCATGGTATTGATCTCCCTTTGTAGCTCAGCTGTCCATAACTCACAAGCATAGACTATAAGAAAGTGGAGAGGACCGGTGACCGCATCAGCCAGATATTGGTTCTGAGGGCTAAGTTCTTGTTTTTCCTGATTGTCGTGAGCCTTTTTAGTGCTGCTGTAGCCTGGGCAATCCTGGACATTATTCCCGACCCTCTTCGGATACAATAGTTCCCAGGTGTTTGAAGACGCCTTCTGTTTCCAAGCTCTGGTCCCCAATCGTGATCTGCGCGGTGATGCCGCTGGTGTCACTATTCATCAATTTAGTCTTTTCGGCACTGACTTGCATGCCATACGATGAGGAAGTTTTGTCTAGTCGCTTTAGTAGATTGGCTAGTTCTTCCTCACTCCCGGCAAGTCCATTTATAATCTATATCATCAGCAAATCGAAGATTGGTGATCGTTTTTCATGAGCTTCCAATGCTTCCGACATGATTCTCTCCAAGAAGCTGTTGTACAATAATTACTCTACGCAAAATTGTAACAAATCTCACTGAAGAAACAAAACAGGGAAGTATTGTTTTATTAGTTTTTTACTTGTATGATAAGCTGAGGTGTATTTTTTTTTTAAGTATATAATCGTGTTATATATTTGTATTCTTTAAATTAGTCTATCTCCGGGCTGGGACAAATGCGTTACGGTTTTAAATCTCTGAAACTCTTATTGATACCTCACATTCGGTGGGGAAAAGTAAAGGCGTGTATGCGGGCATTGTGCAAGATACACAACACATATCTTTATAGAGGAAACGTCTGTGATATAATATTTATAAGATCCCTTTATTTAACCCGTAAAGCACTCTCTTTACTAGCACTGAGAATATTTTACTTTTAAATTGCGTATTCTGTAGGCTCTAGAGTCGACCATAGGTTCTCAACGGGGGCGATATCGCCCCTTGGGGGGGGGGGGCGTTGACGATCCCGGGGGGCGATAGGGGGGTGGTGAAGGGCAAATAGGCGGTGCAAACCTTCTTGAAAAAATTTTAACATATTTACACTTCAAATTTAAAAAAATTAAAGGACTTAATAATTATAGTCTAACAGTAATATTTAGCTTGGTGAGTCAACAGCAGAACAGTCGGTTAAAATGAATAGACTGATCCGCTAATGACTTATTGCCACAGTGCAATTGTGACGTAGATGGCTCAGAACAGAAGTGGTTGGAGTTGTACCCTACACACTGGTACAAATGAAGCCAGAGGGCAACAAAAAAAGCAAAAAAAAATTGTAAAAGGGGGCGGTGAGCCGAAAAATTTTGAGAACATATGCTCTAGATTCTAGATCAGTGGCGTATTTAGATTAGGCATGTTCCACATGTTCTAAAAAGAAATGTTTTAGTGACGTCCCCATTCTTTCGTTGAAAATGTAAAATAAAATTAATTTATTCCCCTGCAATTATAAGCGCTCCACTCCAACCAAACTAGGCAACATACAATTTATCATTTTATAGAATGTAACATGAATTAACGGCCCTTTTCTGAGGTATTTGGAAGGCAGGGGCCAAACCACGAGGGGCCCCCACATAAATTTGGGAACAGGGCCCTCACAAACCTAAATACGGCCCTGCTCTAGATTCTTTGATAGCATCTATAGACCTTTTTACTCTGGCCCCGGTTGTCATGCAAATTTAAGTAGGCGTTCCCTGACCTGAGTACTCTCTTCAAACTCCCTTGGGGGCAGGACAAATTATAAGCCTTCTTTCCACTGAGTATAATATAATTACGCCTAAAAAACAGTAGGCCCCCAGTTAAATAACAATGACAAAGAAGCCATTTGTTAACATGTCTTGCCTCCGATTCACGGCGCATGCTTCAAGTTTGCCCTAATTGTTGGAATAATAAAAAATAATGAAAAAGGGTCTATTTCTCTCGCCAGAGGGCAGCACAATGTAATTAATTTTACTTCTGCAATGCCTAGTATTCTCATCATGCACAGCAATTACGAGAAACTGTGCGTGGAAGGGGCGCTGTCTAGCTTGTGGGGCGCCGCCGGGCGTTTTAATAAAAAGCTAATATTAAATCAAAATATATTGAAAACTCTAAATCTACCAAAAAAGAAACAAGTAAAATAATATATTAATAACTAAGCTATCCAAAAAAAAATTCATATACAACCACACCGCATTGTTCTGTCCATACAATCTCCTTAACAAAATTTTTTTTAAAATTCGATTATAGAATTCAATAGAAGATTGCTCTTTTATTAGAAGATGGCGTAATCGAGTAATGTTAACGAGCAGCTTAGTATAAGCTTAATATGGAGGTCACAGTGTTGAATGTACAGATCCGTGGTATTATAGGCCTACCGGGTGATGCATTTTTTATTGCTAAGTGCAATGTATGGGGTGCAGAGAATATTTCAACTACAAAAACTTGTTCGATTCTTGAAAAATACATTAAATGTCGTTTAGAAATAATATTTTAATCTCGAACAAAGCAATAATCAAAAGTAATTAAAACTTTTTTTTTTCAATGCGACACAATTTTGTCAAAATTAAAATATTCCTTCATTTGTTATTTTATTAAAAGCAAAATAATTTCGTCTTATGGGGTGCAAAAAGAAAATCCTTTATTATTTCTCTTGTGCTGATGAAAAAACAAAAATCTTAAGTGAGGTCTACTATGTGAAAAAAAAGAAATCATCACAAATGTTGTCCTTTATAGAAAGAAAAAAAAACAACATAGATCTATATTCTTCTTCTTCTTCGTTCTCAAATGTTATGATTGTGAGGATTCAGACAACAAGTCCAATAGTTGTAATGAACTGCGCCGTGGCTGTCAGTTGCTCTAGTCCAACAAACAGTTTGCCATTGAAGGTAGCATTCTGGGGCCAAATGGCTGACCGGGAAGAATGGTACAGAGGGCAAGTCTGAAGGACGTGTTCCGCATTTTCGGGAGCTGTTCCTCAGGGGCACATTTCGTTTGCTCAGATTCGTAGTTTGCGGAACATGTGTTGCTTCAGTCTGTTATGACCAGTCCTTAGTCTGAAGATGATGTGTTTAAATTGGCGGGGTAGTTTGAAGTAAGCATCAATCTTTGGGTTGTTTTGTTGCAGTTCAGACCATCTTTTGGATTAATTCCTTTTGAGTATTGTCTTATTTCTTCGGGGTGTAGAGGTGGGTCTGTCTGGATTGGTCTGCCTCCAGCTTTAGCTAAGGTGTCGGCAGTGTCATTCCCTTCATTTTGTATATTATGCCCATGGATCCAGTGGAGAACCAGTTATTTAGTTATTTTGGTCAGTTTCAATGGTTCTGTACTGAGAGCAGTGCCCTCACATAGGGGACGGCAGAGAAGCGTATGCCCGGGGGCGACACTTCTAGGGGGCGGCAAATATAACCTAATTTCATACCAGAAATTTGAGGAGAGTGGAAGGTAAAATACAATTTTAAACACAAATTGTGAACAAAGGGAATAATGAAAAAGATAGTAATAATAATAATAATAATAATAATAATAATACTTGTAAAGCGCATTTAAAAAATTAGAAACAGTATAAATTGTGCTTCATGGCTGGTTAAAATTATTAAATTATTTTTCCCGAAAAGGCCTTTTTTTTTCGCAAAAGGCTCCCCCTGCTCCCCCCCCCCCCCCTGGCTACGCTACTGATACAGACACATGTCACATTAACTGGAGAGACTGCTGAAAACAGCAGAACATTATTATTGCTTATTAACGTATCATCTACAATAGGCCTAGTTACAAAATTAAATGTTTCTATAAAATGAAAAATTAGTTGGCCGACCGGGTAGTCGTTTTGGGAGCATAAAAAAATAATTATATAAAGATATAAAAATTCGAAAGCAGAGATATAATTATAAGAAATCAAATTTTTGCGCTCACAACTTCATTCATTTTTACTTCCGTTTCGACTTTTTCATAGAGACATGGAGACGCTTTCTAAAACTAATATACTAATATCGACATTTTAAGTAATATTTTGAATAAGCTTAGAATTGTAAGTGTAAATACAGGCATACCTTTATTCATTTATTCTCTTGGCATAATATACATAATTGAAAACTTTAAGCCTCCTGTTACAGAGGAGAGTTAATGCTCAACACTCAACATAATAATAATAAGATTTAAGATCAGATAGGATAGGAGATAGGATCATTTTACTTTTAACTTCTACGAAATAAAAATAAGGCCTAGTCTAGACTAGTCTAGTAAAAAATGTTAATAAATTAATAAATAGGTACTTTACAATTTACTAGTAGCCTAAGTAAGTAGTAATAAGTAATATAGTAAGTGGGCTTACGGGATCGGGCCAGGACCTCCTACTCAACAGCCACTGACTGAATCAGTTATCGTAACTGAGCAACTCATAGTAGAGTCATAGAGTCATAGGCCATAGCCGGCCATAGGTATGAGTCATAGTGACTCATAGTACTCATAGGCCTGATAGGCTACCTATAATAGACGTCATAGTTAGGCTATAGCCACTATAGACTTATATATATGTATAGACTACTAACAGTTACTACTAATACTCATACTGACTTGTACTCATAGTATATGATATACTATATGACATTTGCTGATATATTTATGAGTCATAGTATCATACTCATAGATACGGCATCTACAATGATCTGCTTTTTGGACAGTTTGGCCAAACCATTACATAACATAACATTATAACTTATAACATACTTAAATTAATTTGCATTTAGTTAAAATAATTACTTTAAAATGTATCTTATCTTGCATATTACAGACACTTCTTCTATAAAGAAGATTATTACATCTTACGCTTATCCTAGTCTAGCCTTGCATTTTCATTTTGATTTTGTTTTTTAAATGATGTTAAATTTATTTGTCTTCCTAGTTTGTTCAGGCAACCCCTACATGCCTGAATGCCAGTCGGGAAGAATGAATACTTAATGGTACTTTGTTCTCTAATTATACACATGAAAAATTAGTTAAAATATTTTTCTTGTACCTTTTACTTTTACAGATGAAAGTAAAATCAGATTATGAGAAAAAACTGGAGGAAAGAAGGATGTGGAGGCAATGAAGAAATTAAGAAACAACTCCAACATGACACTAGCAATACCTGATGATGATGACTATGTGTGTATGTATTTTATTTTCCCTTAAGATACTAAACAATTGGAAAAAACTGGAGAAACATAATTACTGTCTTTATTCATACTATAGTTGACTTTCTTTTAGTATTATTGTTTTTTTGGTAGAGGCACAAGCCCTGGTTGTTTTACTGAAAGCACTATTTAAAATCACCAGGTGATACACCTGGATTCATTTTCCCTGATTAGAGTTGTGGTTCCTGAGTTTACTCACCCCTAATGGGCTCCTGACATTAGTTGGTGAAAGTAAAGGCAGTTGTACTTGTGCTGATAATAATAATAAGTCTATTTGTATAGCACTGCCAACAAGCATAATGTAAAATCAAAGGGCATTGAACATTGAGCAACATAAAAATGCATAGAACACGGATATAATTCTCTAGGCTAAAAAGGATTTAAAACTAAATTAATAATTTAAAACTTTACAAACATAGTAAAAAGCAAAATAATGTAGCACTAACTGACTTTAATATAAAAGAAAATATGTAGGAGTCTAAAAAAAAGTTTAACAAAGGTAAATATTAAAATAATGCGTTTTCAAGTTCTTTGTAAAAGTGATGATAGCACTTGTTTGCCTGAGTTAGATGGGAAGTAGATTCCATACCTGATCAGATAATCCCTTTGAAGGCCCTGATCATAATAATGTCTCCTTCTGTCTCGAGAGACAATGGATGCCCCCCCTCTGCAGCTTCAATGACTACTTTTGCAAATTCTGCGGTGGCTGAACAGTCTGATTTTTTAGTGGCAGTCCCTGGAACAACCGATGCATCTGTATTGAGTAGCAGTCTGTACATCTGGCGGTTTTACGTTTTTTCTCTTTGTTCTTTTCACCAGAGATTTGTTGGCTCGCTTTGTCTCTGAGGCAGATACACCAGCATGAATGGCCTGTCTCCATGCTGTATGGTCCATTGTAGACTGCTCCCAGGTTTGCAGGTCAATATTTGTGGACTTGAGGTCACGTTTGAGGACGTCCCATTCACTATATTGTCCAACAGGGTCTGACTGATCATCTTACCTATTTTACATTTTGATGATGCCTCCACAGAAAAAAAGGATGTTAGTGTTTAGATTCAAAATGAAATGCTCTTTTAACAGAGAAACACTTAATCCCCACTTGTACTATAAATTATACATTTTACTTTTTTCATATCCTACCCTTTTAACTAGACTTTGTAAACACTGCTTCACAGGCCATATGGATCAAATGCGATCTGGCAGAATTATAATACTTAACCACTTTTATGCTTAGACCTTATGCTTAGGCTGGTCCAGCGGACTGTCAACCAAAAACCAACTGACAAGTCCCGGGTTCTATCCCTGCCACCGACGGATCCCTGTCGCCCTGCAGGAGTTTTGGGCCTAGTGGATGTAATAATCTTCTATGTAGAAGGAACGTCTGTAAACTTATAAGAAAAAAAAACCTAATAAAATGATTAAAACCCAAACTATTTATAATTTTTACAAAAGTTAGAAATCAAGGGCCTCTTAATTTGTAGTGTGGATATGTTCTTATGCTTGTATCTGTTTAATAAAGGCAAGTGTTACTCTACCAAATGATTTTACCTTTCAGTCTGTGATGAGTGCAACTTGGAATACATGGGTGATTGTCCACAACATCAGGGATTTAACATTGTTTCTGACACTACAGTAAGATCTTTTTCTTAAATTATCCTAACATAAACACATATACTGTAGCAATCCTAAAATTACTATTCATTGATAGGGCGGGTTTATTACAGAGTTTTATTATCAAGGAACAATATTGCTCCTCTACATAAAAAACTATTGCAGTTTAGATCTATTTTATATACAGAAAATATAACACAGTACATAAGTAATTTGTAATTGAATGTATGGTTTTAGGGGGAAAAAAGTCAAGAAATGTTCTTTCTCAGTACATTAATATTTTATCACTTGACCTTTTCAGACAAGTAAATTATTATTAGGCTTAAAAAAACTATTAACAAGATGCTAATCTAAATAATGTCAACTAAGCTTTATACTATATGCATCCTGTGTTTAACTATGGATAAAACAAAGTTGTTATTTTATAATTAGTCTTTTCATAATATAAGTAACCTATAAATGATATTATTATGTTATGGCTAATATTCTGTATAAATCCATCTTATTTAAGTTTTCTTTTATTTGATTTTCTCTTTGATAGAAATGATAGTTAATTTTTAAACAGTGTTTTAGACATTTTTTTCAACATTCTAAACAGTTACCTCCTAATAGTTTGTAAAATTTGTCAAGTTATTTTTTTAATTACTCTACATATTTCTATGTCCAGGTTCCCTCAAGTTGTAAGAAAGGCATTGATGAGAAGTACTGCTGGATGACATTACCTGAAGGTCTTGTTATCAAACAGTCCGAAATTCCAAATGCTGGTCTTGGTGTCTTCGCCACTCAACATTTCCCCAAAAGAACCAGGTTTGGACCTTATGTAGGAAAATTGAAAGGAAATGTAAAAACTAGTCAAGAATCAGGATACAGTTGGCAGGTTTGTGAATATTTCTACATCACCAAATTATCAGTACAAAGGTTAAGAACATGTGCCCGATTGGCTAGACAGTATCATAAAAAACAGTTTTTTAATTTGAAAAATTTGCTTTTGCAATGATTTTTTCTATATCAAGAATACTTTCCTTATAAGTAACAGTGTCTTTTCCATGACTTTATATTCTGCCAATTTAAGTTCTTGAGTGTAGTAAAAAAAAAAAGGAGCAAGAGAAGAGTTGATAATTTAAAATTATATGCACAGGACATGAACAAGAAGCTAATTTTAATATTTTGGTCCAATGCTTAAATTAAATTAGCAAGCAATAACTTAAATTGTTTCAAAATATATAACCAGATTAGTTTGTGTAGTATAAGAGACTACGTTAATTTAGTATTTCCCCTGGTACTGATAGTGTATTGTTTGTTAGGGTTTTACATCAAAACTTTGGGTTTAACTTCTAATACTATTATTAAAATTTCTTTTAATGGTTCTTATTCTATGTCTGATAATTTTGTTAAACTTCTAAATGCTTAGTTTAATGTTGAAATGTAAAGTTCTACATCTAGATTTATTGTTCTAGTTCTATATATAGTAATTAAATTTAAAACAATTTAGGTCTTAACAGATGGTACAGAAAAGTGCAGCATTTTAATTTATAGGGTATTGTTTTTCATGACCTCTAAGAGATGCATGACCAGCAGACATTAGAATCAGTCAACGAGATAGAAGTTCTCAGATTAATGGCAGCCTTGCTGCTATGAATGCTCGAGATCCCTAGTTCATTATTACCTTTTTCTCATTGAAGATTTACAAATATGGCCGACCCGCCCACATTATTGATGGCAATGATCCGAGTGATTCCAACTGGATGAGGTTTATAAACTGTGCTAGATTTGAAGAAGAGCAGTGTGTGACAGCCTACCAACATAAGGGTGAAATTTACTATAGATCTCACAGAGATATTTATCCAGGCACTGAGATTCTGGTAAGTCTTATTTTTGTTTTTGTCTCCATTTCTCCCTAAATCTACAACAGAACAAAATCAACAAAATAATATTCAAATTTCAATAAAAAATACTTTTAAATCCCCTTTTGTTAAGGTCTGCTTGTGCAGTTTTTAATGAGACATATAAGATATAGAGTGACTGATATAGCTTATTGAGACATATAAGATATAGATTGACTGATATAGCTTATTGAGACATATAAGATATAGATTGACTGATATAGCTTATTGAGACATATAAGATATAGATTGACTGATATAGCTTATTGAGACATATAAGATATAGATTGACTGATATAGCTTATTGAGACATATAAGATATAGATTGACTGATATAGCTTATTGAGACATAAGATATAGATTGACTGATATAGCTTATTGAGACATATAAGATATAGATTGACTGATATAGCTTATTGAGACATATAAGATATAGAGTGACTGATATAGCTTATTGAGACATATAAGATATAGATTGACTGATATAGCTTATTGAGACATATAAGATATAGATTGACTGATATAGCTTATTGAGACATATAAGATATAGAGTGACTGATATAGCTTATTGAGACATATAAGATATAGATTGACTGATATAGCTTATTGAGACATATAAGATATAGATTGACTGATATAGCTTATTGAGACATATAAGATATAGAGTGACTGATATAGCTTATTGAGACATATAAGATATAGAGTGACTGATATAGCTTATTGAGACATATAAGATATAGAGTGACTGATATAGCTTATTGAGACATATAAGATATAGAGTGACTGATATAGCTTATTGAGACATATAAGATATAGATTGACTGATATAGCTTATTGAGACATATAAGATATAGATTGACTGATATAGCTTATTGAGACATATAAGATATAGATTGACTGATATAGCTTATTGAGACATATAAGTTATAGAGTGACTGATATAGCTTATTGAGACATATAAGATATAGATTGACTGATATAGCTTATTGAGACATATAAGTTATAGAGTGACTGATATAGCTTATTGAGACATATAAGTTATAGAGTGACTGATATAGCTTATTGAGACATATAAGTTATAGAGTGACTGATATAGCTTATTGAGACATATAAGTTATAGAGTGACTGATATAGCTTATTGAGACATATAAGATATAGATTGACTGATATAGCTTATTGAGACATATAAGTTATAGAGTGACTGATATAGCTTATTGAGACATATAAGATATAGATTGACTGATATAGCTTATTGAGACATATAAGTTATAGAGTGACTGATATAGCTTATTGAGACATATAAGATATAGATTGACTGATATAGCTTATTGAGACATATAAGATATAGAGTGACTGATATAGCTTATTGAGACATATAAGATATAGATTGACTGATATAGCTTATTGAGACATATAAGATATAGATTGACTGATATAGCTTATTGAGACATATAAGATATAGAGTGACTGATATAGCTTATTGAGACATATAAGATATAGAGTGACTGATATAGCTTATTGAGACATATAAGATATAGAGTGACTGATATAGCTTATTGAGACATATAAGATATAGAGTGACTGATATAGCTTATTGAGACATATAAGATATAGATTGACTGATATAGCTTATTGAGACATATAAGATATAGATTGACTGATATAGCTTATTGAGACATATAAGATATAGATTGACTGATATAGCTTATTGAGACATATAAGTTATAGAGTGACTGATATAGCTTATTGAGACATATAAGATATAGATTGACTGATATAGCTTATTGAGACATATAAGTTATAGAGTGACTGATATAGCTTATTGAGACATATAAGTTATAGAGTGACTGATATAGCTTATTGAGACATATAAGTTATAGAGTGACTGATATAGCTTATTGAGACATATAAGATATAGATTGACTGATATAGCTTATTGAGACATATAAGTTATAGAGTGACTGATATAGCTTATTGAGACATATAAGTTATAGAGTGACTGATATAGCTTATTGAGACATATAAGTTATAGATTGACTGATATAGCTTATTGAGACATATAAGTTATAGAGTGACTGATATAGCTTATTGAGACATATAAGTTATAGAGTGACTGATATAGCTTATTGAGACATATAAGTTATAGAGTGACTGATATAGCTTATTGCACTTTTCTAAAGTATATCAACGCAAGGCCTGTATATATATATATCTAAATGTATAAAAAGTTCGTGTTTGTAATCCATATATCATTCAGGAATATTATTAGACACTATATCGGCCTAGAAAGGTCAGTGACACAAAACTGATGTATTAACTGCCAAGAGGGCGATCTGGGTTCGATTCCCCCCTGATATCTATATTTTTTTCTACTTTGTTAAAAAATTGCCATTAATATTGTTGTTTTTTTTTCAAATTGTAAGGAGGATTTTAGGGTTCAAACTTTCCTAAAAGGTTTTTGGTAAATAAAATCTAATAATTATATTTTTTTAAATATTACTTCTAGCCTATTTCTTTTTGTTCATTGTAGTTTATGAAATGTTTATCTGTAGCTTATACAGGCCTATTTAATTATTCTACGTGCAACGCCGGGACTTTAGCTTGTATATATTTATATATATATATATAGATATATTAATGCTTTTGACAATAATCATGTTCCATACAAAGATTAACTAAACTGTTTACATCATCTCAAAGGTATATTATGGAGACAGTTATGCTAAAGAGCTGGGCATTCAGTTGCAATATTTAGAAAAGAAACAGAAACCAATACCCAAGTCTTATGTCAAATCTAAAGGTAAACTTTTTTCTTAAAATAAAAAAAAAATGTTTAAGTCAGCATTCATAAAGTTTTTTAAAATATCAACTAACCAGTTATCTATAATGTTTTAACATTTCATGTCCAATTTTCTTTCAGGCATTGTGCACTGTCATTTCTGCCCATTGACTTTTCCTAGTGTCTATTCCTATGTGGAAACTCATTTGAAATATAAGCATGCAGAGCACTTTTGGAGAGAGCACTCTGGAATAGACAATGTAATGAGTAAGATAAAGGAAACAGTACATACAGAATATGAAAAGGAAACAGGTGACTCTTATAATAATTGTTCAGAAAATTTACAAATACCAAATGGGTCAAGGGAACAATGTGAGAAAAGTTCAGGAGTTAGACTTAGTACTGTTAGAGTATTGATTAATACTGCTGAGATAGAAAAACTTCAATGTGATATCTGTAAGAAATTTTATTCTAGTAAAGACAATCTTACAACTCATAGGCTTAAACACACAGTAAAGGAACATGGTCTATGTAATATATGTAGCCATAAAATATGTAAACATATGAGTGAGAAATCATATGCATGCAATGAGTGTACGTTTAGAACAGCATGCTTAAAAAGTCTTATTAGACATAAAACTATACACAAAGGAGTGAAACCTTATGCATGTGATGTGTGTAGCTTTAGGTCAGCATACTTAAGAAGTTTTAAAATACATAAACGTTCTCACACAGGAGAGAGATCTTATATGTGTGATCTTTGCACTTACAAAACTACATGCTTGAGTTATCTCAAAAGGCATATGGATAAACACTCAGGAGAGAAACCTTATGCATGTGATTTATGTAACTTCAGGACCGCATACCCTAACTATCTTAATAGACATAAAGATAATCACACAGGAAAGAAACCTTATGCATGTGATTTATGTAACTTCAGGACCGCATACCCTAACAATCTTAAAAGACATAATGATAATCACACAGGAGAGAAACCTTATGCATGTGATTTATGTAACTTCAGGACCGCATACCCTGACCATCTTAAAAGCCATAAACTTAAACACTCAGGAGAGAAACCATATGCCTGCAATGTCTGTAAGTTTAAGACAGCATACTTAAAATGTCTTAACAGACATAAACGTAATCACACAGGAGAGAAACCTTATGCATGTGTTATATGTAGCTACAGGACCGCACACCCTGACCATCTTAAAAGCCATAAACTTAAACACTCAGGAGAGAAACCATATGCCTGCAATGTCTGTAAGTTTAAGACAGCATACTTAAAATGTCTTAACAGACATAAACGTAATCACACAGGAGAGAAACCTTATGCATGTGATTTATGTAGCTACAGGACCGCACACCCTGACCATCTTAAAAGCCATAAACTTAAACACTCAGGAGAGAAACCATATGCCTGCAATGTCTGTAAGTTTAGGACAGCTTACTTAAAATGTCTTAACAGACATAAACGTAAACACACAGGAGAGAAACCATATGCATGCAATTTATGTAGCTACAAGAGTTTAGACTTGGCACAACTGAAAAGCCATAAATACAAGCATACAGAACATACTGGGAAAGAGCACTCAGGATTGCATAATGCACAGAGTAAACTAAAGGAAATTGTTTATACAGAAGACAAAAGGGAAACAGTACATACAGAAGTTGAAAAGGAAACAGTACATACAGAAGTTGAAAAGGAGAACTCTCATAGTAATTGCTTTGAGACTTCACAAATAACAAATGGGTCAAGAAAAGATTTTGGAGTTATGTTTAATGTCAAGGTTTTAATTAATACTTCTGAGATAGAAAAACTTCAATGTGACATCTGTAATAAATATTATGTAAATAAAGACTGTCTGACAACTCATAAATCTAAACACACAAGGGAGCAAAATTAAAAGTGTTCAAGAGTTAACAGGAGTACATATGTGATGCAACCCCACGGAATGGTACTGGTCGGCAAAATAGGATATTTAGTTTTAGGTATTGAATTAAAGCTAATTCATTTATCTAAATATTGGTGAAAAAATCTTTCTAATCCATTAATTAGTTCAAAAGTTATTCAAAATTATGTAAGTTAAGGTAAGGGAAGTCCTTTTGGAGAAAAATGAAAAAGAAAACAGTAGCGATTTTTTTTTACATTTAGCATTGCAACAGATAAATAATTATTTCCAGGACGAACAAATATTAACCAATCGTCATGAAATGTAACAAACATAATCATAATGAATTAATACACAAGCTGTTAAAGTTTTAAATGTTTTAAGTAATATTTATTATATTTTTAATCAATTTAATGTTTAGAGGACATTTTTGGTGATTTTATACAAAATCTGCATAAAAACACACTTTTTAGTAATTTCTAAAAATCATTTTAGCTTGAAAATTTCACAGCTATAAGTTAAGGCATTCAACATTACAAATCAATAATAATCTAAAAAACGACCTAGGACCCTTTTCTTAATATTTTTTGCATTTATTTTATTGAAAAATCAGTTTTACCGACATCCGTACCGGTTCGTGGGGTCGCGTCACATATGTAGGAAATGACATACATATAAATGTACACAAACTGAACTGAAGAGAAAGAATTGCTTTGTCAGATTGACAGGGACATAAAGATAGAACTCAAGCAAAATCAGATTAACTTTTTTTCCCACCTATAACCATTAATTATTGGTTTTATATTGTAAAAAGATGTTAAAACTTAGTTCTATATTTGTATTTCTCAGTTTCAACTCCATATTGTTTTTTCTTGCTGTCTGCTTGTCATTTTTATTGAAGTTCTAAAAGTTACTTCAGTCTAGATCTGTTTATTAAAAAGTACAAGCTCTAGATCTGTTTATTAATAAGTACAAGGTCTAGATCTGTTTATTAATAAGTACAAGGTGTAGATCTGTTTATTAATAAGTACAAGGTCTAGATCTGTTTATTAATAAGTACAAGGTCTAGATCTGTTTATTAATAAGTACAAGGTCTAGATCTGTTTATTAATAAGTACAAGGTCTAGATCTGTTTATTAATAAGTACAAGGTCTAGATCTGTTTATTAATAAGTACAAGGTCTAGATCTGTTTATTAATAAGTACAAGGTCTAGATCTGTTTATTAATAAGTATAAGGTCTAGATCTGTTTATTAATAAGTACAAGGTCTAGATCTGTTTATTAATAAGTATAAGGTCTCGATCTGTTTATTAATAAGTACAAGGTCTAGATCTGTTTATTAATAAGTACAAGGTCTAGATCTGTTTATTAATAAGTATAAGGTCTAGATCTGTTTATTAATAAGTACAAGGTCTAGATCTGTTTATAATAAGTACAAGGTCTAGATCTGTTTATTAATAAGTACAAGGTCTAGATCTGTTTATAATAAGTACAAGGTCTAGATCTGTTTATTAATAAGTACAAGGTCTAGATCTGTTTATAATAAGTACAAGGTCTAGATCTGTTTATTATTAAGTACAAGGTCTAGCCATGAAAAGTGTTTTATATTTCAACAACACCAAAAAGAAACAGCATTACTCTATTTTTCTTTGTTTGTATTCTCTTTCATGTGAAATGGCTATTATATATTTCAAAATTAGTTAATACAAATTAAAGTTGTGAGCTACACACAGGGTATTTAATTTCCCGTTTGTATTGGCACAAATTGCATTGTGAATGTTCATTGCAATTCTGTTCTCTGTGAAAATATATATGTAGCCAATATTGTCCTGGGGGAATGAAAACTTCAGATTTTACATTGACAATCTTGTTCATATTGATGTATTTGTTTTATACAAAATTTTTTGATCATTTAAAAAAGTACAAAGTGTCTTATTTCAATGAACAACATTAATTATAAAACTTGTTTTGTTTCTTTTCTAATTTTTGTGTATACTTGTATGTAATATAATAAAAATAATTGTTCTTTATATAGCGCTTCTATCCAGGCTTTTTTAGCATGCTCAGTGCGTTCTAGAAGATTATTACGTTATTACAGTGAACTTACCGCAGGACAAGCTGGCTTCACTATACATAATCAGTTAAATGCAAGTTAAATTGTGAGCAGCATACATGATTGTTTAATTCTTTATTTGTATCAGCAAAATATTTCTATAGCATTGTGAATGTTCATTGGGTTAGTTGCTATTCTGTTCTCAGTGAAAATATATATATATATACTGTATATAGTCCAACGGAATTCAAACAAAGAGTTCACATTGTCAATCTTGTGTGTGCATCACTCAGTTTTATGACAGTATTATTTTTTAACTAATTAAATAAGTTTATTTTATTTGCTATTAAAAATACTTTTTGTAAAATTCTACATTTTTTAAAACTGTTATAACTAAAGTTTATAAAATCATACAGAACATTTTAAACAGGAAGTTTGTTCTATGTTTTGTTTCTTAAGTATTATGCCTGCACAACTTTTGATTTTTGATGTAATTGCAGACATGCCTACACAACTTTTGATTTTTGATGTAATTGCAGACATGCCTACACAACTTTTGATTTTTGATGTAATTGCAGACATGCCTAGACAACTTTTGCTTTTTGATGTAATTGCAGACATGCCTACACAACTTTTGCTTTTTTGATGTAATTGCAGACATGCCTACACAACTTTAGATTTTTGATGTAATTGCAGACATGCCTAGACAACTTTTGATTTTTGATGTAATTGCAGACATGCCTACACAACTTTTGATTTTTGATGTAATTGCAGACATGCCTACACAACTTTTGATTTTTGATGTAATTGTTAAAAACTGTTTAGACTTAGTAACTTAATTTTATTTTGATACTAAAAAAAACTGCTCTATATAAAAATATGTTAGAAACAAAAAATATATGTCAGATACTAATGTAAATGTAACAACAAAAATTTGAATGTTTTTTTTTTCTTCCTAGCATTAGTTTATTTTTTTCTTATTTCTTTAAGCTACTATTTGTATGTGTCATGTCCAGGTAGACACCATGTGTCAATTGACACAATGTTCATGTAGCCAACATGTTCTGTTCCCCTCAAAGGTCTTGTATATTTTGTTTTATAACTGTTTTAAACAAATGCTATATCACCATTTTTTTACACTATATCTTTCAAAAAAGCTGACAAACAGAAAAAGTCATTAAAACCAATTTGTCATTTATTTTTAATTTGTTTATTTTTTTTACGTATAAATGTATGAAAATAAAGTACACAAGCTCGACATTAAATTTTTTCTGCTGCAGTCTATACCCTCACCACTCCCTTTATTTTTCTCAAACAAAAAAACAACAACAAACAAAATAACAGGAGCACATTTTCATATCCTTTTTTTGTGTGTTTGTTATATACACACAAAGGCCCCAGTTGAAAACATGTTTCATAACCCGTAAGATATAGCAATGAATCATTGATATGGTTTAAATTTCAATGGACAGGAACACAATACAGAGATGTGTATTCAGTCATTGTCAATAAACAAAAGTGAGAAAACACATTACAAAGTTAACTGAGGTAATCTATCATTGACAAGTCACGCGCCGCGGCCATCTAGTTCGCTTCATCACTCTCTTGATACATTCACACGGATTCGATCAGCTTTGACGATTCACTCGCAAAGGACCAACCTGATTGCAGGTTCGTAATTGTTGTAAATAATTAAATAATAACTTTGAGTACAGACAGACCAGCTTAAAATACATTCATAGAAAAAAAAATGTACAATCATTAAGTACAACAGTTTACATAAATATAATGGAAAGATAAATATTGCATAGTAAAATAACATCAGATACAGTTAAACCTTTCAAAAACAAAGACCACTTATGAACGGACCGATTCTAGCTACAAAATAAAGTGAACACTCAGATTCCATATTTATAATCCTAACATTAAACAGAGCCTTTTTTAAAGATCCCACAGTGAGTGGGGGTGAAGGGGGAGTGGCAAGTAACACATTGCACATTTTGCACCATATATTTGGGCCAGCCAAGTCGGTGCAAAAGCAATGAAATACTTTGTTATTTGAAGGCTTCTATTCTTGACAAAAAAGATTATTTAAATCTGTCCAAATGTAAGAATGGCAGAAACTAACTGTTGCACTATCAGTTACATATAAAGCTAACATTAATATGCTTTTTAGTTCTTGTTCAAGGGTTTTTGTCGGGTTGGAAAATGTGGTTCCTCTTAAACAACAACAAAAAAAAAGGTTCACTGTAGTCATGACAATAATCTTCTTTAAAGAAGGAGCGTCTGTAATGTAATGTAATGTAATGTAATGAGCGTCTGTAATGTAATGTAATGAGCGTCTGTAATGTAATGTAATGTAATGTAATGAGCGTCTGTAATGTAATGTAATGAGCGTCTGTAATGTAATGTAATGTAATGAGCGTCTGTAATGTAATGTAATGAGCGTCTGTAATGTAATGTAATGTAATGTAATGTAATGAGCGTCTGTAATGTAATGTAATGAGCGTCTGTAATGTAATGTAATGTAATGTAATGTAATGTAATGAGCGTCTGTAATGTACAAGACAACATATTGATTTCATTGCTGACACCACTGGATTTCTCCAATTGAAATAAATAAGGCAGAAAAAAAAACCCAACTACAAAAACAAACAGACACTGCAGCTAGTTCTGCCACTGAGATTATATAATGTGCATAGAAAATAGATGTAAATTGAGTTAAATATATTTCATATTTCATAATAATACATTTTGTATTTATAAAACAGAAAACAAAACAATAACAGTTGACTCAATAGTCACAAAATTGATTCTAATTTTTACATCCTAGAAATTGTCATAAAAAAAAATTTTCATTTGTAAAACATTGAATTATATAACAGTTCATTAAAAGTTAAGAAAAAAAATTATTCTAGCATACAAAAATTAGGAAATTTTTATTCCAAGATATAATGGGGAATGCATTAGGATAAAAAAATGTTATTTCCACTACAGAGTGAATGTATAGAGACTTGTACAAAAGTGAATACACCATCATGAGTCTAAAAAGTTTCTATATCTGATATAGCATAGAGCTGTACCCTTGTACCGAATATGCTGTACCCTTGTACTGAATATCTATAGAAGAACTCCTTATCTATCTCCTTACTGTAACCAGATAATGCATCCCATTGTAACAGTTCACTTTTGATGTTGTGAACTTGAGTGAATCTGTCATTTGTGACCATAGATTAAATTCACCAATATTTTGTTGTTGACATTTTTAGTACACACAAAAAATTTCATTTAGTAAGACATTCATAGTTGTTTATATATTTAAAAACAATGTCATGATCTATCTAGAATTATCTAGGCTTGAAGTTTTAAGGAATGCAGAAATGATATACAAGAATTATACAAAGAAAATATAATGACAAAATTATAAGCTCACATGTCCTCATTATATAACACACAAACATTCTTTGAAAAATCAAATGTACATGCAAAATATACAGGAACTGTGGTATCGGGAATGTAGAAAAGGCAAGAATTACACAAAACAGGCAAATGCATAAATACTAGGCCTCTATGAAAGACATTGATCGGCATTCATTTAGCTTCAATTGAAACAGGAAGTAAGATTGTAAGATAATCAAATAGCCACGGAGCTTGCGTTGATTAAAAACACACACCAAAAAAATCATTATGATATACAATTAGAAACACTCTGAGGCATTGGACATCACATACAACCACACACAACCACACACAAGCTTACAATCCACAATGAACATCATTAAGGATACAACTAGAAAACATTTACACACTCTTCGCTAACCAGCGTTATGTTACAAGTACAGCCTTTTCTAACCATCATTATGATGCAGGTACACACCATCACTAATCATCATTATGTTAACAACTACACTTACACAGATTCATCAAATCACTCAGTACACATCATTATAATACAACTATATACACAACAGTCCTCAGTTCTAAAAAAACAAAGCTGTCCTTTACACTGATCTATAAAAAGAAATGGATAGAGCCTCCGTAAAAAAATGTATATATGCAAATTGAGGTCAGCGGAAGCTAAAATTTACTACACGGCTCTAAACAATTTGCTTATCCATGTAAGCGAGTTATAGGAATAAATCACCTAGAATTAGGAGAAATCTTGTAGATAAAAAGGAAGTCATGTAAAATATATTTACAGGTCAGTGCTTAGGAAATATAATTTTATAGATAATTGAAAGCATATTTGATTTTTACAAGAAAAACATTGTTTCCAGGTCTAATTCAATTCCTTTTTTTTTTTATAGATCAGTGTTCTTCTTTATAGAAGGAGAGTCTGTAATGTATAATATAAGAATGGACAATTCTACTGAGTGAAAAGTATTGTGTGGAGTTTGAATAAAAAGGCATAATTTAAATATATACTTGGTTTGTGTAAAAAAATAATAATTGAAATGTGTTTTCTATCCTACATTGGTGGGTACATACAGAATAAATGAATATCTCTCTTGTATATAATTACAGTCCATTAAAAATACATATGCCAGCCATTCACTTCTTTATAAAGTATAAATAAAGGTAGAATAGAAAAAAACAAACAACAGAGGCTAGTTAAAGCTTTCCCTCACAAAACCAAGCCACACAATCCAGCTGTTCAACTTGGGATCTGAGATTTCTGATTGCAACAATGTGATTAGGTCAACAGACAGGCGGAGACGTGGTGTCTTAAGCGTTTGAGTCGTCTCGACCTTTCTTCTGCTGTAAAGGAAACACAATTTTATGGAGGTCAGTATTTGAGTCAGGAATAGAAATATTAAATCAGACAAGAAAGAAATTTTTTTTTCTTATTTATATAGAACAAGAACAAAAAAAAATGAGTAGAACGAAAGGTAGTACAAGAGATAGAACAAGGAAAAGAACAATAGATAGAACATGAGTAAGAAAAATAGATAGAACAAGAAAAAGTAAAATAAATAGAACATGAGTTAGAACAAGATCTAGAGCAGTAGATAGACCAAGAAAATGGACAAGATGCACCCTCATCCTAGACGTAGTGCTTTGTTGCAGGACCCCCAAATGCTTATTAAACTTTAATGTTCAATATAATAGTTCACTTACTATAAAAGCTGGATTTGGAGACGGGCTTACGTTGGGTCTTTGGATCTCAAACTGTAACAAAGGCAACAGAAACTTTTAATCAAACATGCTAACAGAAACACATAAAAATACAAACAAAACAATAAACGGATAAAGATATAAACATACTTTTAATTTCCTTGAGTTGGTATATATATATATATTTTTTTTAATTTAGACTCCTGGGCCATTCAAATAATCTAGACAAAAATGTGTAGATTGACAGGAAACTTCCACTCAAAGATATTTTCAATTTATCACACCTTCTTCTTGATTTATTGACAATAAAACAATAAAGGAAACTAGGCCCTATATATATATATATTTATATATATATATATATATATATAATATATATATATATATATATATATATATACACGTACTGAAATGAAAATTCAATGAAAAAGAGGGCCACAGTGTAAAGGTTTGCTTAAAAAGATTTTTTTCAGGACCTGCTTTCTCTCAATGAGTTGAATGACAAATGGGTCTATGGGGGTTTTCCTGATTGAGTATTGCCGTCTGTTGTTTTGTGTATATCTTATCTTAAATGTCAGATGCATTCCTTCTAAAAAGAAGATAATGTGGTCAGAACAATTCCAAGCCGCCTTTACTTTATCCCAACTTAAGTCAGGCACCCATCAGATCTGGATAGACTCAAGGACACCAACCAGACCTGGGGACAAATCCTAGATTTCACCAGGATTTGAACTTAGGTCTTTCAGTACGCCAGCCAAACGCACTGCAGCTCAGCCACTGTGCCCAATAAACCACAATTATGGCTTAAAGCTAAACGATTCATTTTTGTGATCAATATTGTACACAATTATGGCTTAAAGCTAAACGATTCATTTTTGTGATCAATATTGTACACAATTATGGCTTAAAGCTAAACGATTCATTTTTGTGATCAATATTGTACAGACAAAAAACGTACTCCTTTGTGAGGCTCCAATAATTGAAACATGTAATCCCAAGAAAAGTTAGAGGCTTGACCGGCAGGTGGCTCCACACCTTTTGAAAAAAAAAAAAACAGCACATCAATAAAACATTGGACACTAACATAGACAGTCAGTATAGAAATAACATATTGACATACTAGAAATATTTTGAGCGTAATACATCCAAAATTATATACTCGACAAGATTTCATCAAGACATTTGCAAGACGTGCATTTCTTTCTGCAAGCAGGAGAACAAATCACACTGCACAATTTTACTACATGCTACTGGGCCGGTATGGGGGAATCGGATTGGGATCCATGGTATTTCTAGCTTCCAGCTTTCACTAAAACAAACCACACTTCACAATTTTACTACATGCTACTGGGCCGGTATGGTGGAATCAGATTGGGATCCATGGTATTGCTAGCTTCCAGCTTTCACTAAAACAAACCACACTTCACAATTTTATGGCATGCTACTGGGCCGATGTGGGGGAATTGGATTGGGATCCATGGTATTTCTAGCTTCCAGATTTCACTAAAACATTGTTGGGTACTTGCATTTTGATTAGAGTTATAAATGATGGTTGTTTTCTTGATTTGTTCAGGTAACCCATTCCTTACCCACCCAAGAAAAAAAAAAAATTATATGAATTTTTCCTTACATATCAAACGAGGAATGTATTTTTATCCCTATGTCCTTTACAGTATTTTACTAGATTATTTTGCTGTATATCTATGTTTTGCATTATTATTATTATTAAGCTTTTTAAACCATCAATCCTCTAGTATTGAACAACGTATTGATTTAACTTTTGGATGTTACACTTGCCAGTTTTAAGGGCTGAACCTGTGACCAATCATTCCCAGCCATCCTTTTCACCCCTAACCCCTAGCAAAAAAAACAAAAAAAATTTAAGAAAAATGTAAACAGACTTACTTGCTTGTTCCTGAGTTGGCGGAGTGGAGCCACTCGTTGATGCGTACCAGGCGGAGTCGTGGAATTCTGGGGATTTCTTCTTGGCCTTCCTGATGAGCTGCCCCTCTCGGCTGCCCTGGCTGGTGCCCGCCTCGGAGTAGCCGTCGGTTTTGTACAGCGAGGGCGTGCCCCATGACCCTTTGGTGTCCAGCCGTGTTGCGAAGAATTGTCCAAATGGTGGCTCCCTACCAGAGAAGAAAGTGCAAGTTCTATTTAGTTTTATCAAATGTTTATGTAAAACTTAACAACACAAGTTCTATCTATTCACAGCTGTTTATCGTCGGCAAAAAGAAAGGCTGTTAACCCCTTGAATACTGTGGACATCACATCGACGTCATCATATCCTTACATATAAATATCAAGGACATCACATAGATGTCATAAATATTTAAAGAAATGTTTTAAATTTGCAAAGTCAGCAAATATTTATATTAAAAACCTGTGGTAGTCAAAGAGTTAAAAAATGTATGTCTTAATAAAATTCACAGGGAATATTTTCCAACGTGTAAATTAGTGGTGGAAAAAAAATTGTGTTTTAGATTTTTTTTTTAACAGTTTCAAATTAATAAATAATAATAATATTTGTATAGCACCGCTAACAAACATAATGTAAGCTCAGAGCGCATTTAACATACAACTAAGAACACGAATATAATCTCTAGGCTAAGAAATATAAAACTAATTGATGATTTAAAACGTTACAAACATAGAACAAATCAAATAAATGAAGCATTAACCAACCTAACATATAGGTAAGACAGTCGGGGTTTAAAGCATTTTATCAAAGGTATATATTGAAATTAAGTTTCTGTCTGCCAGAAATCTCTTTCTCACCTCTCATCCGATTGTGATGCAGTGTTTTTCTTGGATCTCCTCCTGACATACAGACATACAACAACTGAAACAACTACGGCCAGGATGACAAACAGTGGAATACCCACAGCCAGACCAATGATCAAATCTCTGTTGTTATCTGTGGAACCAACAAACAGGCCATTAAACAACAGACTTATTGTGTATGTTCTATAAATTTCTCATATTTTTATAAATAGATTTTTCTTTCACACTTAAACCAGCTTTTGGTTTGAAAAACAAAAAATGCACTGATCAAAATTATATCGTCAAGATTCAAATATATTTATTACATTTCATCATTATTTTCCATTACTTGCTTGCAAAAAATGAAAAACTACTACATACCATCATTGGTGCAAATTGGGGAAGCCGTCACGTCAGCCCATGTGCAAACTTGACAACTTTTATTAATTGACTTGTATATGTCACAGTTACTGTCTGTGCTTTTCACTGAAACAATAGAAAAGACAAGTTCTTATATTCATCTTTAGGTAAAGTAAACTTTTAAAATCTACTGCAAAAGTTTAAACAAAATTAGACGTTGCAATAATGTAACTGATGTAACAGAACGTTGTTAACAGACATAAAGTATCCTGAATGAAACCAATTCAGAGCAGAACAACAATGCCAATTCTTTTACAGGACTAAAAAATACTTTACTGCATGAGACATGTCTTTTCATAGAAAACAAAACGCAGGGTGTGACTTCTTTTTGGACTATACAAAAAACAACATAAATGCGGTTCTTGTTTACTCTTATGTCTACCCAACCCTGGACTAACTTGGGACACAATAATCTTGTGTATTTAAAGGAGTTTGTGTAACATAACAGAAATGTGAGCAAGTCTTTTCATTCCACTTTTTATAAAAAAAAACACACACTCAAATGAACAGAATTCTAAGTGGATGATTGAACAAAAAATAGAACTAATAGGTCTACACTTACCAGTAGTAGCGTTGACAGTAAGAGCAGAAGTTGTATAGTTCTCGTTCATTAAAGTAAATGGAGTTTGTAGCACCTCCTTAATATATTGGGCCAATGTGATGTCAGAAGCAACAGATTCAGATTCCAATGACCCATGAGCTATCAAGGAGCCTGGCCTATATAAAGAAAGAAATACAGAAAACATTTCATACATGCTGAGTAGATAAAACATGAATACTGATATTTTTTAAGTGCATCAGAATGTCAATTGATGTGTTTAAGGCAAACCCAGATGAAGAAGTTCATAGTAAATAAACTAAGGAAAGATTTCAATCCTACACAACTTGAACTTTAAATATTACACTACGGCTACATTATTATATTTAAAATATAGGGAGTAAAATTTTCATGTAAAAAAACAAACTTACGTGAAGTAAGAAATTGTCATGCTGGATCTATTTTCACCATATACTCTGTTACCGATGGACTTCAACTAAAAACAAAAAAAGACAATAATCAACTGAGTCCAGCAAACATATTTTGATAGAAGAGTAATTAAATACATATTTCACTTAACAAATTAAACAAATGATAAAAAAACATGCGGAAAAAAGGTCGAATTGACCCAAAGGGCCGGTGAAGTTTCCGTGACCACAGTATATAAAAGAGATGTGTGGCCAGCAAAATACCCAGCCTGCATTTAGTTTTGCCCCAACTTATGTCAGATACCCATCGGAACCGGGGTAGACTCAAGGACCACCTCCAGACACAGGAGAAAATCCTAGCCTTCACCAAGATTTGAACCCGGAACCCTCTGTACATCAGCCAAGAACAATGCTGCTCGGCTCCATAAACATGCACTAATGTTAATGTAGATCTACCATCTTAAATTAAAATTTTGTGTACTGTAAAAAAAAAAAACTTGATTAATTTGTAAGTGCTAGAGCTTCTGCTAAATTATGGGAATAGAAACTAACCTGAGGTAACAATTCATCCCTGTAGCTGTAAAACACCTGTGTCGTGTTGTCTAAAACAGAGTCGTTAAAATTAACGACGTTCAGTTCTATTTTCAGCTCTGTCTTGACTGGAGCTAACATGGAATACAAAGTCAACGGTTAAATATATCATTACAGGGAGAGATTTTAATATTTAATGCACTTGTCCCGACCTAGCAAACATGTTCTTTCAAAGGTTTTAAATTCAGTAGTGATTTAAAGTACCTTGATCACAGTTGGCACCAGACCATCCAGGTAGACAAGTACATGTTCCGTTCACATCATTACAATCAACCGTGCTGGCTTTATTACACAGACATGTAGAAGCACAGTTTTGGCCATAATGGGTGGAGTCACAAGCTAGTAAGAATTTGAGAAACAAGAAAAGAATTGTTTTAAGATGACAAACAAATCCAGGCTATATGTAGTGTCTTTTTTTAAGCTTTCACAATAACGTTGCCAATTAAACATAAGAAATATATTGCTGTGTTGTTCTAGGCATTTTCACAAAACTTTTATAAGTTTATCTGAATATGAATTATTTTTTTTCTTTCAGCCATTTAAGAAAAAAGGTCTTTAAATACATCATTACAAATATTTGTAACAGATATCTTATCATGCCAGACAACTAGTGGCCAGAATAATATATATCATAAATACCTTGATCACATTTGGTGCCAGTCCATCCACGACTGCATGAACATGTTCCATTCACATCATTACAATCAGCTGTGTTGGCTGTAACACATGAACATGTAGAGGCACAGTTTTGGCCATAGTGGGTGGAGTCACAAGCTAATAAGAATTGGAACAAAAAGAAAATAATAGTTTTAAGAAGTCTCAAGATGATAAACAAAGCCAACCAATCCTAATGTTTTTTACTTTGACAATTCTCTGACCAATCAAAGGACAAATTATGTTTAATCCTTTCCTAGAAAGCTCTTTTTTTTTAAAGGACTAACTTATTTTGGTAAATTTTGTTAATGCTTTAAATTTTTTACTTTTTTACTTTTAACCTTTCAGAATTTTATATTTTTATTTTCTGGATCTTTAAAAAAAAATGTATTTCAAAAAGTATCATTGACCCAAGTTAGGTAAGTACCTTGATCACATTTGGTTCCATTCCAACCAAGTTTACAAGTGCATGTCCCATTTACATCATTACAATCTGCTGTGTTAGCCTCTACACACTGGCACACATTAGAACAGTTCAGACCAAAGTGAGTTGAATCACAGGCTGGAGACGTGGATAAAAATAATTTTAAGTAAAGTCTTAGATTATTTTCTAAACATACTTCTTGAAGTACTATTTTATATAGAGAATTTTCTTTTACACTTAAATAGCTTTTGGTATGAAAAAGAAAACACAAAAATGCACTGATCAAAAATATATCGTCAAGATTCAAATATATTTATTACATTTTATCATTATTTTTCATTACTTGCTTGTAAAAAAAGAAAAACAAAACATACCCTCATTGGTGCAAATTGGGGAAAGACTCCCATCAGTCCATGTGCAAACTTGACAATCTTTATTAATTGACTTGTATATGTCACACTTACTATAATCACTTTTCACTGAGACAAAAGAAAAAAGTCAAGTTCTTATAGTCATCTTTAGGTACAGAAAACCTTTAAAATCTACAAAGAAACTAAAAAAAAAAATTTGAGAATAAAAAATGTAACTTTGTAACAGACATAAAGCATCCTGAATACAACCAGTTCAGAGCAGAACAACAATGCCAATTCTTTTACAGGACTAAAAATACTTTACTGCATTAGACATGTCTTTTGATAGAAAACAAAAGGCAGTGTGTGACTTCTTTTTGGACTATACAAAAAACAACATAAATGCGGTTCTTGTTAACTCTTATGCCTACCAACCCCTGGACTAGCTAGGGACACAATAATCTTGTGTATTTAAAGGGGTTTGAGTTACATAACAGAAATGTGAGCAAGAATTAATTTTCATTCCACTTTTTAAAAACAAATAACACTCAAAGTAACAGAATTCTAAGTGGATGGTTGAACAAACAAAATAATACTAATAGGTCCACACTTACTGGTAGTAGCGTTGACAGTAAGAGCAGAAGTTGCATAGGTGTTGTTCATTAAAGTAAATGGAGTTTGTAGCACCTCTTGAATATAGTTGGTCCATGTGATGTCAGAAGCAACAGATTCAGATTCCAATGACCCATGAGCTATCAAGGAGCCTCTCCTATATAAAGAAAGAAATGCAGAAAAAAAAAATTCATACATGCTAAGTAGATAAAACATGAATACTGATATCAGAGTTCCCACAAGTTTGAAAAAAAAAATTTCCATGACATTTCCCAAACTTTTCCATAGTAACGTACAAAATTTCCAAGACCTTTTTAAAGTAATGATCCCGAAATATACCAATGAAATATTGCTATAAAAACTGTTTACAATAATAATAAAAACAAGTTAAACAAGTAAACAAAGGAGAGTAGTATAGAAACCAAACAATATTTTTTTTTTTTAAATAGGGAAAAAATAATAAGAGAGCTCATTACAAATAGAGCAGACTAATTAATTTCTAGCTAATTAGTAGATCAGATTGTGACAGAGACTATTATTAATGAAAACCAATATTACCATATTGATAAGTAAAGTACTAATGTAGAGATGTTAATTAAAGAAAAGTGATCATTGGTTTTATTAAATACTAGGCCTAGCCTACTCTTTAATTATTTTTTTTATTAAAGAAGAGGGCTCTTTATTTATAGGCTTATTATCTTTTTTTTAGGTTAGACATAATAAATGTTAACAATTGTGCCATTTACCAATAGAAGGATATTAAAAATAGGATTCCATTTGTATATCATTTATTAAAATTGGATAGGCCTAACAATGAAATAAAGTTGTGAACTTTTAAGAGAAAAAACAAAGAAGAACAACTGAAGCTGACTCATCAGGGTTAAAATTATCAACGTTACATCCCTTTGCCTTATTTACCTATCAAGTTATTCTTAAGTACATTTTAATTAATTAGTTTGAAGCTTTTAGCATCCCTATTATAATATAAAATGTACAATTTTAGTTAGTTAAGATGTTTATCTACAAAACAGAAATGTTTTGTACCCGTAGTTTATTAATATACTGCTAAAGACAATGGGTAAATTCAGTGGCTTAAAACCTGTAAACTGCAAAGGTAAACAAATTAGGGAATATAAACGTTTGGTTCTAATTACATGTTGTGGGGAAAGAACAGAACGAGAGAAGGACAGGATATGTACCATTTTCACCTAACACAAAGCAAGATAAGAGAGGCCCAGGTTAGAAATTAACACATGGAGAGAAAAGGGAGGTGAGGAAGTTTGCAAAAGGGGCATTATTATAGATCTAGTACTGGACATTTAAAGTGTGTTGGAAAAGACAAAAATGGACCGGCTCAATTATTTGAAATAAAACTTCTAAATAAGTAGATTCCCAAATTTGTCCATGCCCTAATTATGAAAATTTCCAAAACTTTTTCATACTGGAAATGGTCCCCTCAATTTTCCAAAATTTCATGATCTGTAAGAACCCTTTGATATTTTTGTAAGTGCATAAACATTTCACACATGCTAAGTAGATAAAACATGAATACTGATATTTTTTAAGTGCATAACACTGTTCAATTGATGTGTTTAAAGAAAAACCAGATGAAGAAGTTCATAGTAAATAAACTAAGGAAAGATTTGAATCCTACACTACTTGAACTTTAAATATTATACAACAGCTGCACTTTAATATATTTTAAATGTAGGGAGAAGCATTTTTATGTAAAAAAACAAACATACGTGAAGTAAGAAATTGTCATTTTGGATCTATTTTCCCCATAGATTTTGTTACCGATTTTCATCAACTGAAATATAAGAAAAGACAATAATCAACTGAGTCCAGCTAACATATTTTGATAGAAGAGTAATTAAATACATATTGACTTAAAAATTTAACAAATGATAAAAATACAAGCGGAAAAAAAGGTAAAGGAATCCCGTCTGACCAAATTGGCCCATAGGGCCAGTGAAGCGGCGCTCAACAGTTTCCGTGACCACAACATATAAAAGAGATGTGTGGCCAGCAAAATACCCAGCCTGCATTTAGTTTTGCCCCAACTTATGTCAGGTACCCATCGGAGCCCGGTAGACTCAAGGACCACCTCCAGATACAGGAGAAAATCCTAGCCTTCACCAAAATTTGAACCCAGAACCTCCTGTACATCAGCCAAGAACGCTGCTGCTGCTCACTGCCCCATAAACATGCACTAATGTTAATTTAATGTAGATCTACAATCTTAAATTAAAACTTTGTGTACTTTAAAAAAAACATTTGTAAGTGCTAGAGCTTCTGCTAAATTATGCGAATAGAAACTAACCTGAGGTAACAATTTATCCCTGTAGCTGTAAAACATCTGTGTCGTGTTGTCTAAAACAGAGTCGTTAAAATTAACGACGTTCAGTTCTATTTTCAGCTCTGTCTTGACTGGAGCTAACATGGAATACAAAGTAGTCAACGGTTAAATATATCATTACAGGGAGAGATTTTAATATTTAATGCACTTGTCCCGACCTAGCAAACATGTTCTTTCAAAGGTTTTAAATTCAGTAGTGATTTAAAGTACCTTGATCACAGTTGGCACCAGACCATCCAGGTAGACAAGTACATGTTCCGTTAACATCATTACAATCAACCGTGCTGGCTTTATTACACAGACATGTAGAAGCACAGTTTTGGCCATAATGGGTGGAGTCACAAGCTAGTAAGAATTTGAGAAACAAGAAAAGAATTGTTTTAAGATGACAAACAAATCCTAGCTATATGTAGTGTCTTTTTGTAAGCTTTCACAATATTGTTGTCTATTAAACGTAATAAATATATTGCTGTGTTGTTCTAGGTGTTTTCACAAAACTTGTATAAGTTTATCTAAATATTAAACTTTTTTTTTCTTTTAGCCATTTAAGAAATAAGGTCTGTAAATATATCATTACAAATATTTGTAACAGATATTTTATCATGCCAGAGTACTAGTGGCCAGAATAATATATATCATAAATACCTTGATCACAGTTGGTGCCAGTCCATCCATCTTTGCATGTACATGTTCCAGTTACATCATTACAATCAGCTGTGTTTGTTGTATTACATGAACATGTAGAAGCACAGTCTTGGCCATAGTGGATGGAGTCACAAGCTAATAAGAATTTGAAAAACAAGAAAATAATTGTTTTAAACCCTTTGTTGCATAGCGTCCAATATATTGGACACTTTTTCGAATTTTTTAATTTCCATACCTTTAGCTTTATGCAAAAGATATTTTGTTCTGTGTCTTAATGTTTCTATGGACCATGTTTTTTAATAGCCAAGAGCCGGTACTCTTGACTACTTTTTTTTCAATAACAATTACAATGGAAGACGTTCAAAGCCTTTAAGAGGAAAGGGACATTTTATTTTTTTGTACTCAACACAATACATCTAATAATTTAAAAATCCATTGTAAGTGTGTATTTATGTTACAGCTACATAACTAAACATATTCTAGCGTATATATTTTGATATTTATAAGTCAGAATGATTTTTAGTGCCATGTCCATTTTATTGGACACCATGCATACAAGGAGGAAGTACTATTTATTGGGTTGTCCAAAATATTGGACGCCATGCATAGGAGGACTCTTACAGCGTATTGGTAGAATATAAAAAAAATGTAGTATGTATGTAGATATCAAATAGAATGACAAAAGAGAAGAATGTTTATATTATTATATTGTACAAAGCTCAAAAAAAAACTTATATTAAAAATATAATGTAAATGTAACCTAAAAACTTTGAAAAACCATACAATGAATTAAAAAAAAACGTTTAAAAAATATATTACTTTATTGGCTTTGCTAATTTTTCTCACTTTTTATTATAAAATGTATCATTTACAAACTGATACATGCTATATTTACATGTGTTTAATTGCTAATTATTAAAAGTTTCAAAATATGTAGTCAAATTATGATTATACTTTAGAAACTACTAAAAATAAAATTATTTGTCTATTTCGTCTTGTGAGGACAAAATGGATCCTAGCGTTCATGGCGTCCAATATATTGGACATTCTGACCCCACCCCCACGGGCACGATAGGTCAAAAAATGTTTTTTCAGAGTTATTTTTATGTTGATAGAAGGCCGTGTACCAAAAATCAACTCTGTATCTCGACTCCTTCATACCTCATGCAACAAAGGGTTAAGATGTTATAGGATGACAAACAAATCCAACCAATCCTAATGTCTGTTTTTTTACTTTGACAATTCTCTGACCAATCAAAGGATAAACTATTTTTAATTCTATCCTAGAAAGCTTTTTTTTTTTATAGGACTAAATTATTTAAGTAAATTTTGTAAATACTCCAAATTTTTGGCTTTCACCATTTTAGCAAAAAAAATTATTATTTTCTGGATCTTTAAAACAATTTTTTTTTTAAGTATCATCGACCACTGTTAAGTAAGTACCTTGAGCACATTTGGTTCCATTCCAACCAAGTTTACAAGTGCATATCCCATTGGCATCATTACAATCAGCTGTATTAGCCTCTACACACTGGCACACATTAGAACAGTTCAGACCATAGTGGGTTGAATTACACGCTGGAGATAAAGACAATTTTTATTTACCAAAGTTTCCCATTATTTTCTAAAAATACTTCTTAATGTACTCTTTGAAAAGATCTATTCTATAAATATCAAAAGTAAAGCAGGCAAAGATACAAAACAAACAAGAAAACAACATTACAAGACAAATGAGTTATTTCCCTGTGCATTGTTATTACCTTGACAAGCTGCTCCAGAACTAGGTTTATAAAAACCTGTAACGCAGTCACAGCTTGGTGTTCCAGTGGTATTGTAACAAGTTTCATTATCTTTAGTGCAGAAACTCTTGTTGGAGCATTGGTCAACTAGAATCTCACAGTGGGCGCCAGACCATCCAGGAAGACATGTACATGTTCCATTCATATCATTACAATCAGCTGTGCTGGCTGTAATACATGAACATGTAGAAGCACAGTTTTGTCCGTAGTGGGTGGAGTCACAACCTGTTACAAATTTGAGACAAAAGAAAAAAAATGTTTTATGAAATCTTAGATGAAAATTAAATCAGAGCAATATATAGTGACCATTTCCAGTCAGGTGGCCAATACAAAATAAATTAATTATTGCTGTTTTGTTCTACATATTTTCACTTAACATTTATAAGTTTATCTAATATATATATATTTTCTTTAAGTATTCTAAAAAGAATAAGGCTCTAAATACATTATAATTATAAAGACTGCCTGTGTGTGTGTAACAATTGTTTTCATGCCAGACAACTAGTGGACAGAATAATATATAGCATGAATACCTTGATCACAGTTGGTGCCAGTCCATCCTTGGTTGCATGTACATGTTCCAGTTGCATCATTACAATCAGCTGTGTTTGTTGTATTACATGAACATGTAGAAGTACAGTTTTGGCCATAGTGAGTAGAGTCACAGGCTATTAAGAATTTAATACACAAGATTAGTTTTGAGATGTCTTAAGATTATACATCAATCCAACAAATTCTAAATTGTTCTTAAGTTTTACAGTCACAGTGCAAACTGAGCATGATGAAGTTTGATGACATAGGAAGATGCCCTATATAACACTATTACTAGCTGACCATAACAGGATTAAGTAAAAGCTGTTAAAATACTTTTGAGCCTATCTAATAAAGTAATGTGTTTTAAAGAATTTTTTTTAATGGATATTATTAATACTAAAAACTTTTTTATCAACCCACACCACTTAAGGCCTACATATTTGATAACACTAGTAATTAAGTACCTTGATCACAATTGGAGCCAGTCCATCCAACATTGCATGTACATGTGCCATTCACATCATCACAATCAGCTGTGTTTGTTGTATTACATGAACATGGAGAAGCACAGTCTTGGCCATAGTGGGTGAAGTCACAAGCTAAATACAAATTCGATCAGCTAATTTGTCATGAATTGATTTCTTACGCAACAATAAAATATTAGTTTTTTTTAAGTCTAGCATACCAAAATGTTTTTAAATTATAAATAAATATGTAGATTTACCATCCTAATTTTTAAATGTTACATTTTAACTTGCCTATAAACCTAATACTACAATATGTGACATAATATTTAATCATTACCTTGACAAGGGGTGGTATTGTTTGGTTTGTGAAAACCAACGTCACAAATACATTCAGCTGAGCCATTCAGATTGTGACATTTTTCATGGAGGTTTGTACAATAAGTTGAATTGTCTACACATTCATCAATATCCACATCACAGTTGGCACCAGTCCATCCATGCTTGCAAGTACATGTTCCGTTCACATCATTACAATCAGCTGTGTTTGTTGTATTACATGAACATGTAGAAGCACAGTTTTGGCCATAGTGGGTGGAGTTACAAGCTGAAGTTCAGATAAAACAAATTTTACACAGACAATCTGAAGTTTAATTAG
Source organism: Anisus vortex (assembly GCA_949126835.1). Taxonomy (NCBI): domain Eukaryota; kingdom Metazoa; phylum Mollusca; class Gastropoda; family Planorbidae; genus Anisus; species Anisus vortex. Next base: position 8,332,756 of record OX421500.1, read on the forward strand.
TGTATTTGTAAAACTACAATCATGAAAGTATTACTAATAAAACATGAACTATGGAACAGTCAATAAATACTGAAATTTTATATATTATATATTATTATACCTTGACAAGAAGAATTGATTGAAGGTCGGTAATATCCAAAAATACATAGACATTCTGCAGAGCCATTCAGATTGTGACACGTTTCAACTGAACCGGAACAGTTGCTCATGTTTGTTGCACATTCATCAATATCCACATCACAGTTGGTGCCAGTCCATCCAACATTGCATATACATGTTCCATTCACATCATTACAATCAGCTGTGTTTGTTGTAATACATGAACATGGAGAAGCACAGTTTTGGCCATAGTGGGTGGAGTTGCAGGCTAAAAAGAATTTGAGGAACAAGAAAATAATTGTTTTGAGATGTTTTAAGATGACAAACAAATCCAAGATATAGTGTCCATTTTCAAACTTTCACAGTAAGGTTGCCAATTAAACGTAATAAATTATTGCTGTGTTGTTCTAGGTGTTTTCACAAAACTTTAATAAGTATACCGCAATATTAAACTTTTTTTTTCTTTTAGCCATTTAAGAAATAAGTTCTTTAAATACATCATTACAAATGTGCATAACAGATATTTTATCATGCCAGACAGCTAGTGGCCTGAATAATATCTAGCAACAATACCTTGATCACAGTTGGTGCCAGTCCATCCATAATTACATGTACATGTTCCATTCACATCATTACAATCAGCTGTGTTTGTTGTATTACATGAACATGGAGAAGCACAATCTTGGCCGTAGTGGGTGGAGTCACAAGCTAAATACAAATTCGATCAGCAAATTTGTCATGAATCGATTTGTGCCATAACAATAAAATATTTGTTTCTTTTAAATCTTTCATAAGAAAATGTTTTAAAATTATAAATAAATATCTAGATTTATCATCATAGTTTTTAAATGTTACATTATAACTTGCCAATAAGCCTAATAGTACAATATATAACAAAATATTCATCATTACCTTGACAAGTGATGGTATTGTTTAGTTTGTAAAAACCAACTTCACAATTACATTCAGCTGAACCATTCAAATTGTGACATTTTTCATGGAGGTTTGTACAATAAGTTGAATTGACACATTCATCAATATCCACATCACAGTTGGCGCCAGTCCATCCATGCTTGCATGTACATGTTCCATTCACATCATTACAATCAGCTGTGTTTGTTGTATTACATGAACATGTAGAAGCACAGTCTTGGCCATAGTGAGTGGAGTCACAAGCTGAAGTTCAGATAAAAAAACTTTAAACTGACAATCTTAAGTTGAATTAGTGTAATTGTAAAACGACACTAATAAAAGAATTACTAATGCAACATAAACTATGGAACAGTCAATAAATATTGAAATTTTATTAAATTTTATATTATTATACCTTGACAAGAAGAATTGATTGTAGATCTGTAATATCCAACAATACATAGACATTCTGCGGAGCCATTCAGATTGTGACATGTTTCAACTGAACTGGAACAGTTGCTGGTGTTTGTTGCACATTCATCAATATCAACATCACAATTGGCACCAGTCCATCCAGGCTTACATGTACATGTTCCATTTACATCATTACAATCAGCTGTGTTTGTTGTATTACATGAACATGGAGAAGCACAGTCTTGGCCGTAGTGGGTGGAGTCACAAGCTAAATACAAATTGGATCAGCAAATTTGTCATGAATTGATTTGTGCCATAACAATAAAATATATATTTTTTTTTAGTGTTTCATAATAAAATGTTTTAAAATTATAAATAAATATCTAGATTTATCATTATAATTTTAAATGTTACATTTTAACTTGTCAATAAACTTAATAACTACAATATGTGACAAAATATTCATCAATACCTTGACAAGTGATGGTATTGTTTAGTTTGTGAAAACCAACTTCACAAATACATTCAACTGAACCGTTCAGATTGTGACATTTTTCATGGAGGTTTGTACAATAAGTTGAATTGACACACTCATCAATATCCACATCACAGTTGGCGCCAGTCCATCCATGCTTGCATGCACATGTTCCATTCACATCACTACAATCAGCTGTGTTAGCCTCTACACACTGGCACACATTAGAACAGTTCAAGCCAAAGTGAGTTGAATCACAGGCTGGAGATAAAGACACAATTTTATTTAGCAATATTTCATATTATTTTCTAAAAATACTTCTTAAAGATCTATTCTATAAATATCAAAAGTAAAACAGGCATAGATGGGTATAAACAAAACTAGAATAGAATGTGAAACATACATGAAAACAACATTACAAGACAAATGAGTTATTTCCCTGTACATTGTTATTACCTTGACAAGTTGCTCCAGAGCTAGGTTTATAAAAACCTATGACGCAGTCACAGATTGGTGTTCCAGTGGTATTGTAACAAGTCTCATTATCTTTAGTGCAGACACTCTGGTTGGAGCATTGATCCACTAGAATCTCACAGTTGGGGCCAGACCATCCAGGAAGACATGTACATGTTCCATTCATATCATTACAATCAGCTGTGCTGGCTGTAATACATGAACACGTAGAAGCACAGTTTTGTCCATAATGGGTGGAGTCACAACCTGTTACAAATTTGAGATACAAGAAAAGATACAAATCCAAGTACTATATAGTGTAGTGACCATTTTTTAAACTTTCACTGTAGCATGGCCAATAAAGACAACAATCTTCTTTATAGAAGGAGTGTCTGTAATGTAGGCCAATAAGATAGGATTCTGAAAAAAAAATTATTGCTGTGTTCTAGGTGTTTGTAGAAAACTTTTATAAGTCTATCAAAATATTAATCTTTTTTGTTTTAGCCATTTAAAAAAAGGCTCGAAATACTCCTTAAAACTATGTGTGTCATTTATCATGCCAGACAACTAGTGGACAGAATAATATATAGCATGAATACCTTGATCACAGTTGGTGCCAGTCCATCCTTGGTTGCATGTACATGTTCCAGTTGCATCATTACAATCAGCTGTGTTTGTTGTATTACATGAACATGTAGAAGCACAGTCTTGGCCATAGTGGGTGGAGTCACAAGCTATTAAGAATTCAATACACAAGATTAGTTTTGAGATGTCTTAAGATTATACATCAATCCAACAAATTCTAAATTGTTCTTAAGTTTTACAGTCACAGTGCAAACTGAGCATGATGAAGTTTGATGACATAGGAAGATGCCCTATATAACACTATTACTAGCTGACCATAACAGGATTAAGTAAAAGCTGTTAAAATACTTTTGAGCCTATCTAATAAAGTAATGTGTTTTAAAGAATTTTTTTTAATGGATATTATTAATACTAAAAACTTTTTTATCAACCCACACCACTTAAGGCCTACATATTTGATAACACTAGTAATTAAGTACCTTGATCACAATTGGAGCCAGTCCATCCAACATTGCATGTACATGTGCCATTCACATCATTACAATCAGCTGTGTTTGTTGTATTACATGAACATGGAGAAGCACAGTCTTGGCCATAGTGGGTGGAGTTACAAGCTAAATACAAATTCAATCAGCTAACTTGTCATGAATCGATTTGTTACGCAACAATAAAATATTTGTTTCTTTTAAGTCTTTCATAAGAAAATGTTTTTGAATTATAAATAAGTATCTAGATTAATCATCAAAATTTTTAAATGTTACATTTTAACTTGCCTATAAACCTAACACTAAATATGTGACATAATATTTATCATTACCTTGACAAGGGGTGGTATTGTTTGGTTTGTGAAAACCAACTTCACAAATACATTCAGCTGAACCATTCAGATTCTGACATTTTTCATGGAGGTTTGTACAATAAGTTGAATTGTCTACACATTCATCAATATCCACATCACAGTTGGTGCCAATCCATCCAGGTTTACATGTACATGTTCCATTCACATCATTACAATCAGCTGTGTTGGCTGTAACACATGCACATGTAGAGGCACAATTTTGGCCATAGTGAGTGGAGTCACAAGCTGAAGTTCAGATAAAACAAATTTTACACTGACAATCTGACGTTTAATTAGTGTATTTGTAAAACTACAATCATGAAAGTATTACTAATACAACATGAACTATGGAACAGTCAATAAATACTGAAATTTTATATATTATATATTATTATACCTTGACAAGAAGAATTGATTGTTGGTCTGTAATATCCAACATTGCAAAGACATTCCGCTGAACCAATCAGATTGTGACATGTTTCAACTGAACTGGAACAGTTGCTGGTGTTTGTTGCACATTCATCAATATCCACATCACAGTTGGCACCAGTCCATCCAGGTTTACATGTACATGTTCCATTCGCATCATTACAATCAGCTGTGTTTGTTGTATTACATGAACATGGAGAAGAACAGTTTTGTCCATAATGGGTGGAGTTGCAGGCTGTAAAAGAGAAATTTGATTTGAATGCAATAGTTTGCTAAATGAATTCATTTTTCTTACACAAATGTCATTGTTACCATTTTTTTAAACAATTAAATAATTTAAATTAAAAAAAGTATATTTATATAGCGCTGCCAACAAACATAATGTAAGCGCGTTTGACATTGAGCGACAAAAACATGCGTAGTGCGGTTCCTTTATGAAAGAACATGGATATAATTCTTTAGGTTAAATAAGTATATCCATTTTTTTTTTTTTACATCCAAGGATACAAAGCTAATTGATAATCTCAAAACTTTATGAAAAAACAGAAGACATAGGAAATATGTCTCTGGATATAAATCAATTATAATAGAGATTGGTGACATGGTCAGACATAGGATGGTTAAATTTGTTTCTTAGGTTCAGGGTGTTAAGCGGCTTGGGATTTTTATATTTTTCATTCAGTTCCCAATGTGTATAGCCCAACCTTTTTTTTTTAAAAATCCAATTTCACACACAAGATTAGCTTTGAAAGAAATTCCTTTTTTTTACCTGTACAGCTTCCATTAACTTCTTGGTAGCCAACTTTACACTGGCACCTGTAGGAGCCCATAGTGTTTGTACACTCAGTCAGGCCACCGCACTTGTTCAGAAGTGGATTGTTGCACTCATTGATATCTGATGGGAATCGAGGAAAACATTTCAATGTAAATGAATTACTGGTATCAAGAAAAAAATATATGTTTCGGAAGGCTCGTCTGTTTTTTTGTTTTTTGTTGAGACATATTTTAGTATGGCATATAGTGGGAAGGTTTAAATAAACATGATTTTCTTAAGTACATGTTTGTGAGTTTGTCATACCTTGACAGGTGTCGCCCGTAGCCACTTTCTCGTAGCCATCTATACACCTGCACTCTGCCGAGCCATTCAGGTTGACACACTGGGAAAAGCTTCCGTTGCAGTAGCTCGCGTTGCTGCTGCACTCGTCCACGTCCAGTTCACAGCGATCTCCCTTCCATCCAGCCCTGCAGTTACACTGACCGTTGGTGGGGTCGCAGGCCAGGGTGTTGGCAAAGTTACAGCTGCACGTTAAGCCACAGTCTTGGCCATAACGAGTTGAATCACAGACTGGAGGAGAAATAAGAAGCCATATACTTTCTCAATCTAAATTGTATTTCTAATGAATCGTCTTGTAGATCAACAGTATCAACACTGTCATTTCAAGACACTACATAAAAGATATTCACAACTACAAAATAATTTTTCCTGCAGATTAGGAGGCATAAAATATTGATATTTGTAACTAAAAAAAAAAAGTGACATTTACAATGATTTACCACAAAAATGAATTTACAACTAGGAAAACTAAAGAGATTGGGTAGGTTGAGATTACACCTAAGCAAAATATGAGATTTACTACTTACAAAAATGAGATTTACGAATAACAATATTTGATGAATACAAATATAAAAACTGAAATGTTTTACTGCTAGTACTAAAAACCTAAAGAGATAAGAGATTACACCAAAAACAAAATGAGATTTACTACCGTAAAAAATGATTTGATGAATACAACTATAAAAACTAAAAAGTTTTACTGCTACAACTAAAAATGGATCTGAGATTGATAAAAGTAAAAAAAAAACTGACTTGAACAATTGACTCCATTGCTGTAGTATCCAGGCTGACAGACACATCTGTAGGACCCTATAGAGTTGTTGCAGATGGAATTAGCAGGGCAGGTTGCGTTGTTTAAGCACTCGTTAACATCCTCGTGGCAGAGGTTGTGGTTCCAGCCTGGCTTGCACTTGCATTGCCCATTGGTGGCGTTGCACAGGATGGTGTTGGTCGTGTTACACAGACAGGTAGAGTTGCAGTTGGCCCCGTAGAAGCCATAGTCACAAGCTGATGGAGGGAGAAAAAAACAACATATATTTCATACATTTAATCATCTCTTTCATAAAAATATTTTTTTTTTAATGTCAATGTAGTTCCGTTCTAACACTTTCTTAAAAAACTATCAAACTCATCCTTTTTTTCTGTTTACTTAAAGTTCAAAAGGATTATAGTTGTAAGAGATGAAGTATCATTCCTGATTCCTTCTAAGCCAAAGATCTAATTTTAAACCATAGCCAGGACTCTGGTCAAATGGTGGCATGGTCTGGAGAAGGGGAACTGCTGCCATTCCACCATCTGCCAGCTCCGATGCAAAAAGGGTTGAGGATGATCGCACGTACCTTGGCATGTCACCATGTCTGGTGCCAGCTTGAATCCATCACTACAGTTGCAGGAGAATCCACCATCCTTATTTATGCACAGGCCATTAGTACATGGGTTGGTGCCAATGCATTCATCCAAGTCTGGAAAACAAGAAACATAACAACACAATAAATATTTGTCCACTGATAAAACAAACAAACAAAAAACATAAAGCAAATACAGAACTAAAAAGTAAATTAATTGTAAAAAAGGTAAAGTAATTATAAAGGGTAAAGTAATTGTAAAAGGGTAATGTAATTGTAATTACTGCTAACCTGAACAAGTTTTGTTGTCTGGATTCAGTGTGTAGCCAGGGTGACAGGAGCAGACCTCAACATCAGACTCAATGTTGCATATGTGGCTGCAGGAGCTGTTGATGCATACCTTGGACACATTTAGCCCTGCACAAGAAAAGGGATAAAGCATGCACACATCCAGAAATGTATATATGTTGGTGCATGTCTGGAGGTTGGCCTAAGAATATCTAAATATGTATAATATATAGCCCTGTGACAAAATGGATTTACTGTAAAACTGTAAAAACTGATAATGAAATACTCAATCTGTAGACACAAATGATAAAAAAGACAAAAAAAAAAAAAAGTATCCCTTCAGGCCAGATTGATTCATAGGGGCCGGTGAAGCAGCGTTCACCAATTTCTGTCTCTTTTGTTATAAAAGTAACGGTCGGAAGACATTGATCATAGGGGCATGTAAAGCAGCGTTCACCAGTTTCTTTGGCCACAGCATACTAGGAGATTTTGTAGCCAGCACAATGCCCAGCCACCTTTACTTTACCCCAGCTAATGTCAGGTACCCTCAGACCTGGGTAGACTCAGGCTCACCATTCAGACCTAGGAAGAAATCCGAGCCTTACCAGGATTTGAACCCGAGATTTTCGGACAAAAAGTATTGTCATTGTTTGTTTCTTTGAGACCAAAATGTTAGCCACTTACTATCACAGGTTTTCATGGTTGTGCTGTTGAGGCTGAAGCCTTCCTTACACTCACACTGGTAGCCGCCCTCTGTATTGGTGCAGTATTGTTCACAGTTATTCAGAGAGTAGATGGAGCACTCATCAATATCTACAAGGAGAAAAACAAAATATGACAAGTTTCTGTATAAAATGCTATTTTTTTAGGAAAGCAGAGCTTACGTTTGCACAACAACAAAAAAAAAAATCAACAAAAGCGGACGTGAAAGAGAATACGTACCGACACACTTTGTCCCAGCAGCCCTGAAACCCTCCTTGTAGCAAGAGCAACGGTAGCTGCCGGCCACATTTGTGCACTTCTGGTCACATGGATTGGCTTTCACGCACTCGTCAATGTCTGAGGAAATAAGGATCGGATAATGCATACAAAAAAACAACATTGACTGCATTGATTGTAACACACCAGCAAAAGCATGCTTGAAGTATCTCTAGCACCACCCTGACACTAACCTACGCAGCTGCCGTTGACCATCTCATAGCCGCTGGAGCACTGGCAGTAATAGGAGCCGGGCGTGTTCTTGCAATCGGACATCTCAGGGCAGGGGGACGTGTGGTAGGCGCACTCGTCAATGTCCTGCATGCAGTGAGTCCCGGCCCAGCCGCTTCTGCACTTGCATCCCGTGACTGGGTCGCAGGTGTCCGAGCCGATGGGGTAGCAGGCGCACTCCTTGCCGCAGCCCTCACCCCAATGGTAGGAGTCACAAACTTTTGAAAAGAAAAAAAACATTTCTCCATCAACAACTATTATGGTGCAATCTTTTAATCTCTATATTTTTTTCCGTCTATTGTTTATCGGAAGTTGACTTTCCCACAATCCATTTGGTCTGTGCCACACTTTCAACTGTTTTTATGAATGCAAGTAACATTATGCATCCAGCCTAATGCTCCTAATTGATGATATATTTTAAATCAAAATGGAGAAACAGGCTTTAGCTTATCTTTAGCTTAACAAACCAGACTCTATTATTGATCTTTGTTTAGTATTTGTTTAGTATAAACCAAATTGATATGATCAATTGAAAGAAATTTCACTAGATATAAGATAACATTGTAAAATGTATCATATAATATAATATATATATATATATATATATATATATAAATATTAAAGAACAACATCAATAAACCAGTGAGATTATTGGACACTTTGTCATTAACAGACCTTGACAGGTTCTCTGGTCATTCAGCAAGGATTTTCCAACAGGACAGCTGCAGTTGTAATTGCCTGGCAAGTTCTCACAGATGTCGGAGCATTTGTGTTGATGTTCACCGGTTTCTGTGCACTCGTTGATGTCTTTGAGAAACAGAAACAATAAAACATAAATACAAAAAACAAGATTTTGTAAACAACGCTAAGTTGGAAACACGTCCAGGATTATCTTCTCAATTCTATCACCATTTTGTTCATGAAACATCAAGTTTAACGAGTTGTACTTGTGTATTATTACTACTTTAGTATCAAGTTTAATGAGTTGTACTTGTGTATTATTACTACTTTAGTCTCTTCCCTTCTTTCTTTCATAGTGTCTCTAGGTTTAGTGATTTAACTCTTGGTGTTACACTTGTCAACTGCTGCTTATTGAGCATCTTATTGTGTTCTAGATTTGAACTATGCAACCTTTCAAATTTTCTTTCTAAGTCTCCTCAACAGCTTAAGGACATTCCTACGTAGAGTAAGTAAGTAAAGTACCCGTCGGACAGAATTGATCCATTGGTCGGGTGAAGCAGCGTTCACCAGTTTCTGTGGCACTATGCACAGCCGCCTTTACTTCACCCAAACTAAGGTCAGGTCCCATCAGACCCTAACCCTAACCCTCCAGACCATTGAAAAAAATCCCAGCCTGCACCAGGATTTGAAAACCCGGGGACCTTCGGTACTCCAGCTGAACGCACGGCAGCGCGGACACCGTGCTTCTCTAGGCTTATTTCCTACATAAAGCTCATCTTAAAATCTGTTGGCTTTATGGTAACACTTAACGATGCATACAAAAAAACAAAGACAGGTAAGACTAACCTAAGCAGGTGAAGCCATCCAAGCCCAGGACATAGCCAAGCTTGCAGAAGCACTGTGGTGTGCCGTTGATGATGGTGCACCCGATGGTACAGTTCCGGTTTGAATTGGCACAGGGATCAATGGCTAAAAAAAAATCAATACAAATCAAAGCACACAAAAAAAAAACAACATGAACCAAATATTTAAATCACCATTGTGCAGAACTATAAAACCAATTTAAAATTCTAAGTTTAAAAAAAAAAAAAAAAGATTCTCAGTTACCTCCTTTCTCACAAATCTTTCTATCTCCCTTCAGGGTGAAGCCAGGGTTGCATTCACAGTTAAAGCTTCCTGGTGTGTTCACACACTGCTGTTCACAGCCGTCAATGTCTGCATCACATTCGTTAATATCTGAGGACAACACACACAAAATATAAACTCTTTGTTAGCCAACAACATTTCAGCACCAGCCAGTGGGGAGGGGGGGGGGTTTAAAGCTGCAGCTTAACATACGCACAGACAATCAACTAGCTCACAACTAGCTTAATTTACGCACAAACAATCAACGATGAGTTTACAACTAGCTTAACATACGCACAGACAATCAACAATGAGTTCACAATAGCTTAACATACGCACAGACAATCAACGATGAGTTCACAACTAGCTTAACATACGCACAGACAGTCAACGAAGAGTTCACAACTAGCTTAATATACGCACAGACAATCAACGATAAGTTCACAACTAGCTTAAAATGCGCACAGACAATCAACAATGAGTTCACAACTAGCGTAACATACGCACAGACAATCAACAATGAGTTCACAACTAGCTTAACATACGCACAGACAATCAACGATGAGTTCACAACTAGCTTAACATACGCACAGACAATCAACAATGAGTTCACAACTAGCTTAACATACGCACAGACAATCAACAATGAGTTCACAACTAGCTTAACATACGCACAGACAATCAACGATGAGTTCACAACTAACTTAACATACGCACAGACAGTCAATGATGAGTTCACAACTAGCTTAATATACGCACAGACAATCAACAATAAGTTCACAACTAGCTTAAAATGCGCACAGACAATCAACAATGAGTTCACAACTAGCTTAACATGCACACAGACAATCAACAATGAGTTCACAACTAGAAACTATACAAGGCAACTATACAAACTATATCAACATCATTTGTATGTGTATGCAATGTAAACAATACCTGAACAAGTATTGTTGGGTCCAAAGGAATATCCAGCTTGACAAGAGCAAGTGTAGGAGCCTGGGTTGTCAGTGCAAATTTGAGTACAGCTGTTTGTATCTGAGCTAGCACATTCGTTGAAATCTTTAAAACAAAAAGAAATAAAGACACACAAAAAAAGGAAATTATTATAATCTCAATGGCTTTGAAACCATAACACAATAAAGACCAAAACAAGGAAAGCATAACACATTTCTCGAGTTTAATGAATTGTTTTAAAGGTCACAACTTTAACAACTTAGAACATTACTTTCTATTTATCTTGCAGCAAGGATGTCAATGTCTAGCTTGTATTTATATTACTTATTTGTAAATCATTTCAGAGGTTTTTTATGTAGCTTTTCCATATATCTATTTAAAAGAACCATTTTAAGACATATATTTCAAATATTAATATACTTTAATATATCTATTTCAATACATCTATCTTGTTTTAAATATATATATATATACATGAATAAATAAAATCTATTTTAAAACATTTATTATGATATTTTAATGGAATCAGTTTAAAAAAAAATCTGAACATAGTTCAATAAATCTATTTCAGTTTATTTATTTCAATCTTTTGTAATATATCTATAGAACTAAAGCGTTTATATAACATTCAACAAAGAAAGATATAAAAGTATAAAGTATATAAGTATATGTTAGTATAAAGAATTCCAGTCAGGCCAATTTGATCCATAATACCTGTGCAACAGCGTTCACAAGCTTCTATGGCCACAGCATATTAGGAGATTGTATGTTCAGCACAATGCCCAACCCTTTTTACTTTTCCCTAACTAATGTCAAGGTTTCCATCAGAGCTGGGTAGACTCAGGGACATCCTCCAGACCTGGAAACAAACCCTAGCCTTCACCGCAATTCAAACCCAGGACCTTCAATACAGCCAGCCAAACGCATCGCCGCTCGGCCAACATTTCCCATAAGGAAAGATATGGTCATCATTTTCACCCCCATTAAAGTAATGAAGACACTTACTCTGGCAGTTTCCGTTCACCAGATTGAACCCGGGCGGGCAGGAGCAAACGTAGGACCCATTGGTGTTGGTGCAGATCTGGTCACGGGGGCAGATGTCCGGCTGGGTGGCGCACTCGTCCACGTCCACACTACATTCGACCCCAGTCCAGCCGCTGAGACACAGGCAGCCTTTGACGTTGTCGCAACCAGAGGCCCTCCCACGGCAGTTGCAGGTGGATTTACATTCCGCGCCATAACTGCTGCCCGAGCAAGCTAAGCGGGACAAAAATGTAAACACACTTTTTTGCAATAGATATAGACACAAGACAGTAGATGTCTATTCAGTACAGTTTCATTAAAAACCCACGTGATTATTTCAAACATAAATATATGTAGATACATACATTTTTATCTATACATAAATATACTTACTAATACCCCTGTCAGCCTCTTCCCCTAATCTCGTACATACCCGGTTCTTCTTCTCTAGGAGTATGTTAACCGTTCTTTAGATGGTTAACATATTCCCCTTGTTAACATACTCCCCTTGTTAACATACTCCCCTTGTTAACATACTCCCCTTGTTAACATGTTCCCCTTGTTAACGTGTTCCCCTTGTTAATAACATATTCCCCTTGTTAACATATTCCCCTTGTTAACATATTCCCCTTGTTAACATATTCCCCTTGTTAACAAATTCCCCTTGTTAACATATTCCCCTTGTTAACATATTCCCCTATCACTTTAAATTTATAACAAAAACTATAACCCTTCAACAGTCCATGAAATGTTAACTATCGCCGTCACACCAATTGGATCTATTTGGTCTGTGAAGAGGCAAGTTTCCCTGGCCATGGCATCACTGCACATATTGGAATTTTAGCTTGTCCCAAATGATACTGTCTACTCACAAGAGTTGCATAGAAATCAGGGGAAACCCCGGGCAAAAAAAACAACACATGCAATTTATTTACAGGCCTTGAGCCAGAGCCACAACTGTAGGCCATTTCAACCCTACATCAGTCTATAGTTAATGAAACAGCTGGGCCAATTCAACCCCACATCAGTATATAGCCAATCAATGAAACAGCTGGGCCATTTCAACCCCACATCAGTCTATAGTCAATCAATGAAACAGCAGAGGGTGCAAGAACTCTTGAATACCTTCACACATTCTCTTGTCGCTGGCACTGGTGACATATCCAGTGTAGCAGTAGCACACATAGCTCCCTACTGTGTTGTTACAGCCCTGGGAACAGATATTCTGCTGGCACTCATTGATGTCTGAGAATGCAAAGCACATTCTTCATTAAAACAAAAAAACATAAAAGATAACAAAAACCAAAAATATAATGAGATCTACAATTGAATTAGAGTTCAGCGGGAGACTACACCAGTTGTTGCGGGGGTGAACAATTAAACTTCTTGACACTGTGGCCGAAGAAGACATTGTATGCAGCACATAACCATTATAATGGAGGTGGGTTCACTCTAGTTGCAATCAGGCACATAATAGTGCAGGGTTCACTCAAATTGCAATATGGGACACAAAAATAGACATGGAATTAGTCTCATAGCATTTATGCAAGCAATGGTGAAGAGTTCACACCATTTGCAATCAGGCCCATAATGGGTATAGGTTCACTCTAGTTGCAATCTACCTTATGACTGCTCTAACACTACTTCCTCTACATGCTATACTTCAAGTAATAAAGTATCAGGTGATTACCTTCGCAACCGACGCCATCACCTTTCAATCGTAAGCCCGCTGGACAGAAACACTGCGGTGCTCCAGATTCGTTTCTACAGCCATATTCACAAGTTTTGTTCAGGGTGCTGCAGATATCAACTGCTGTAAAATAGACCATTAAAAAATGGCAGTATAAAAATGAGGTATTGTACAACAATGAAACAAAGATTTGTGGAACAAAAAATAATTTTTTTTTGCAGCTTCAATAAAATTCCTTACCATCTATTTTGGTACAGTTGTTGGTGTTATTGTTCAAACTGAACCCATCATAACAGCCGCAGGAAAACAGTGGTACTTCATTGATGCATATCTGTGCACAATTGTGTATATTTTCACTGCATTCATTGATATCTGCAGGAACAAGCACAGTGTTGCAACAAACAAAAAACTTTAAAACATAATAAAGTGTTTGGGAATTTAACATACCGATAAATCTTTTATATATTGTTATACGTATACATGTATACATTTTTGTTATTCAGTCCAATTTTAAGTGTTTATTTTTTGCTGACACTACAATGAAAGTGTTAAGCCCCACAAGAAATGCATCTAATTTGCCTCACTGCCTCAGGTTTGAATGCAGCCCAAATGGTGTACATGAAAGGATCCCAGAGTTTCAGATACACTCCTGGCATCACATAGGAAGAACTACTTTTGCAAAAAACTAATATTATCTTCTAAATAGTTCCAAGGGTTACAAGTCCAAAGACTTTTACATCTATAAAAATCTCTATTACCATGGTAGAGTGCTTGGCTGGAGCAGTGCTTGGTGAACAAATATTCAAGGGCCACTAGGTGTATCTTTCCCTGATGGTGGCTCTCCATTGCATTGCAGTGTAAAAAAAAGTAAAGTAGCCTTCAGCCTAAACTGATCCTAGGGCTGGGGAAGCAGCGTTCACCAGTTTCTGTGGCCACGGCATACTAGGGGATGTGTGGCCAGCACAATGCCCAGGTCACAATTACTTTACCCCAACTAGTGTCAGGTCTGAGTAGACTCAGGGACACCCTCAAGCCTCGGGAAAAAAATCCTAGCCATCCACCATGCCCCAGTGCTAGAGATGATTAACCCACTGCTTTCTTCTAATAACAAGGCTTAGTTAAAGCACAGATTATGTTTAAAAAAAAGTAAAAGGGAGACTGGGCTCACCTGTACATTTATTGTTCTGCTTTCTGAAACCTGGTTTGCAGGTGCACTGGTAGCTTCCTATGTAGTTTGAGCATATGGCATTAGCATCGCAAGGAGAAACGGACCTGTCGCACTCATCAATGTCTGAAAGAAAAAAGCAGTTAAAAAAATAAATGCACTGACGACAACAAAAGTTAAATGACATTGAAAATAGAATGACATTGAAAATAGAATGATATTGAAAGTAAAATTAGAATGAATGTCAAAATCACGTTAAATGTAAAAAAAGACAATGAAAGTAAAAGAGAAAATTTGTTTATTGAAAGTAAAATGACAATGATGGCTAAATGAAAACTAAAGATATAATTTTTGCTCATCATTATATATCAAATCTTATATACAAATTAATCAGATAATAATGATGCATGCATAGCGCATTGAGGACAGATCTATGCGCTGACAGCAGTACAGAGTACAAACAACAAAGAACAGACGAAAATGTATAGATGTACAGGTGAATACTGCTACTGGAATAGGTGAGTCTTCAATGCCAATAATAAACAACCAGTCCTCAGTGACCTACCTTCACATTTAGTTCCGTTCAGCACAAAGCCAGCAGGGCAGTCGCTGCATGTGAAGGACCGGTTGGTGAGTCTTTCCTCAGTAGCTGGCACGTCGGTGCAGTTGGTGGAAGCAGGGCAGGGCGTGTTACTGCAGCCATCTTTATCCAGCTCACAATCAGCCCCTAAATAGATAAAAAAAATGTAGTGTCAGTAGTTCTAATAATTTCAAGAAAGTCATTTCAATGTTGTTTCTATCAATTGGAGTTCCTTAATGAGTTTTGTTAGTTGGATGTATCCTGCACAAGATCCCACAGTCACCACACCAGTGATATACATTTCTATTGAATTTTAATTCATAGACACCAAGCTTATTTTCTATTCATCTATAAAATGCTACTAGTCAAAAAGTTTTCTCCCCCTCCCCCCCCCCCCCCCCCCCAATATATGTCAGGTATCAAACATAGATGGTAAATTTAAAAATCCCGTATTGGAACTGATCCATAGGGCCAGTGAAGCACTGTTCACCAGTTTCTGTGGCCATTGCACAATAGGGGATTGTGTGGCCAGCACTATGCACAGCCGCCTTTACTTTACCCAAACTAAGGATCAGGTACCCATCAGAGCTGGGTAGACTCAGGGACACCCTCCAGACCTGGGGAATATAATTCTAGCCCGCACCAGGACCTTCGGTACGCCAGCCGAATGCGCAGCTGCGCGACCACCAAGCAAAGATGGTTAGACTGAGGTAAACCCTGCAGACCCAAGAGAAAACACTGCTGCTAGGTCACCGATGCCCATTACGATAAGAGAATCAAATTGACTTGATTTTAGATGTTTTAGAGAGGACTCAAAAGACTTCAAGAGGAATAGTTTGCAACACAATCTTGGCACATTTTGAATCCCTCAAGATAATTCTGATTAAAAAGCATGAAATGTTCAGCAAAATAGTTGTTTGTAAATTTCAAAAATTAAATTAATCTCTTCATTTTAAGAAAATGTAAATGATAAAGAAGTTAGACATATAAGTTTTTTTTAACTAAAGAGCAACAAAATATTCCAAGTTCAGGTTAAGATTAAAATAATAAAAAAGTGATTACCTGCATAGCCAGGTAGACAGTCACAGCTTGCCCTGTAGTAGTAGGGGGTCACAATTTGATAGTCTGTAAAATCACAGTCTCCGTGACTGCCGCAGCCAGTGCACACCCTGAGGCTGGCAATGTAAACCTGAGACTCTGCACCTTTGGAATCCCTCAAGGTGATTCTGTTAATAAGAAACAACTCATTTAATTTGTATAACTAACTCCATCCAAGAAATGTCTCTAAATAAAAAAAAATGATAAAAAGTCTTTTTTTTTAATCATCTGTGTGCCATTGAACAGACTAAGTCTGGCATGCATGCCATAGGTTGCTGACCCCTGGGCTACACCTCAGTAGCACCTTAAGGACTCTAGAATAGAATAGTGATGATTCAAATATCACACTCAGTTTGCAATCACACAAAAACCAAGTAATAACTTCCTTACTGAAAGGTCTCATTGGTGATCTTCACGGGAGTGTAGGAAATGCTGAGGATGCCGGTTGCGGGATTGAAGCTATGATTCAAGCCCTGCAATTGGGTTTCATTGAACGTGAGGTTGTCTCCGTTTGGATCTGAGCACGTCAAGTTGAACGTCAGAGTGGAGTTCAGGGTCACGTTGAACTCTCTGGTTCCGCTAATCAACGGAGACTCGTTGGCTGAAGACAAAAAAAAATGGACATGCAAAATATAAACACATATGATGCATGGAATGTAGTGGTGATGAAAAGAGGAAGTGAAAGGCTTTCGGAAAGAATGAGACGCAAGGCATTGTGTGGCAAAGCTGAGAGCTAGTGAAGATATTAAAACTATTAATAATAATAATAATAATAATAACGGTGCTTATATAGCGCATATCCCGTTGGTGACAGTTCTATGCGCAGACGACAGTTACAGAATACAGACAGACAACGAAATATATAGTAATACGCTAAACTATTGTGATAGAAGCATGGAAGATAAAATATCATGATAGGAAAAGATTCACATTAAAACAGAAATCTTTGTTTTATCATAATAACTTTAAAAATGTAAAAGTTCTCAGATGACAGTTTGATATCCATTGATACAATGTATACAAGTACTCTTTGTTTCCAGAGTGGCATCTGGGCATGGGAATGGTTGCCTGAACAAACCAGGAAAACCAGTAACTATACAACATTTCAAACACTTTTCAAAATGCAAGACTGGACTCAAAACAACGGATAAGTGTAAAACACTTTTTTTTTATAGTTAATAGTTTCAGTTGGTTTTCTTTGTGCAATGATAGAATTGTGCAACATTAAACACTTTAGCAAAGGAAATCATATAACTAGCCAAGGGGATTTTTAGATCTCTTATAATCTCCCATAATCTAAGCCCAGATAAGTCCATACAAAAATATTAATGTATACATAATATAGGAATTATTATATGAATAAATATTAGTATTGAATAAAATTTTAAAAAATCAATTTTTCTAATATATTTATATCATATTTACTAATGGCAATGGTGTCCGAGTCAAATGTTTCTGATGAAGCCATGGAATTTTGAGCCAGCGCTTTGTTCCGTGTGGCTATGTAGTCAAATATACAGGGCAGGTTTGTGGTGCTGTTACAGGTGATCTCAGCTTCATCCCTGACTGTTTTGTTCACCTCGTCCATGAAAATCGGCTTAAAGTTCAGATCAACGTACGTTGAGAAGTTCGTCCCATAGGAGTACTCAAACAAACTCGTGTTTTCTGAGATTAACCCTGGGAAATAAAAACAAAATTTGACATTTGAAGGGATGCCTTTGCTTAGAAGCCACAAAAGATTGACTAAGGATTTTTAAAGATTTATTAATATTGCTGAATGAAAAATTAAAGGCACACTTCGCAGTAAAAAAAAAATCGCTACACCATAAAAAAAAATCAAATATTGAATAATTTAAATTAAATAGAATAACAAAATTCTAAGAATCTAAATAAATCAAAGCATAAAAGAGAAGTCTTATAAGAATATACAGAAGAAAATATATAAGAGAAGTCTTACAAGAATATATATGAAAAAATATAAAAGAGAAGTCTTACAAGAATATACATAAGAAAATATATAAGAGAAGTCTTACAAGAATATACATAAGAAAATATATAAGAGAAGTCTTACAAGAATATATATGAAAAAATATATAAGAGAAGTCTTACAAGAATATACATAAGAAAATATATAAGAGAAGTCTTACAAGAATATATATGAAAAAATATAAAAGAGAAGTCTTACAAGAATATACATAAGAAAATATATAAGAGAAGTCTTACAAGAATATATATGAAAAAATATATAAGAGAAGTCTTACAAGAATATACATAAGAAAATATATAAGAGAAGTCTTACAACAATATCCACAAGAAAATATACAAGAGAAGTCTTACAAGAATATACATAAGAAAATATATAAGAGAAGTCTTACAAGAATATATATGAAAAAATATAAAAGAGAAGTCTTACAAGAATATATATGAAAAAATATATAAGAGAAGTCTTACAAGAATATGTATGAAAAAATATATAAGAGAAGTCTTACAAGAATATACATAAGAAAATATATAAGAGAAGTCTTACAAGAATATATATGAAAAAATATATAAGAGAAGTCTTACAAGAATATACATAAGAAAATATATAAGAGAAGTCTTACAACAATATCCACAAGAAAATATACAAGAGAAGTCTTACAAGAATATACATAAGAAAATATATAAGAGAAGTCTTTTAAGAATATGTATGAAAAAATATATAAGAGAAGTCTTACAAGAATATACATAAAAAAATATATAAGAGAAGTCTTACAACAATATCCACAAGAAAATATACAAGAGAAGTCTTACAAGAATATACATAAGAAAATATATAAGAGAAGTCTTACAAGAATATATAATATGAAAAAATATATAAGAGAAGTCTTACAAGAATATACATAAGAAAATATATAAGAGAAGTCTTACAAGAATATATATGAAAAAATATAAAAGAGAAGTCTTACAAGAATATATATGAAAAAATATATAAGAGAAGTCTTACAAGAATATGTATGAAAAAATATATAAGAGAAGTCTTACAAGAATATACATAAGAAAATATATAAGAGAAGTCTTACAAGAATATATATGAAAAAATATATAAGAGAAGTCTTACAAGAATATACATAAGAAAATATATAAGAGAAGTCTTACAACAATATCCACAAGAAAATATACAAGAGAAGTCTTACAAGAATATACATAAGAAAATATATAAGAGAAGTCTTTTAAGAATATGTATGAAAAAATATATAAGAGAAGTCTTACAAGAATATACATAAAAAAATATATAAGAGAAGTCTTACAACAATATCCACAAGAAAATATACAAGAGAAGTCTTACAAGAATATACATAAGAAAATATATAAGAGAATTTTACAAAAATATCTATAGGAAAATATATAAGAGAAGTCTTACAAGAATATCCATAAGAAAATATCTCTTTTTCAGATGAGGTGTTTGGCAATATTGTTCCGTTTGGATAAACCAGGTCATCGGTCTTGTCTCCATTAAAGTTACCCATCAGCCCTTTGGTCATGTTCCTGTACATCTCATCAATGTCGACAACGTATTCCAGAAGCCCGTTGGCCATATTTATCGTGATACCTATGTCTATGGATGGAACACGATACAGATGTACAGTAAAGGAACAGCTGTTTCATCATTTAGCATATATATATATTCAATACTATTGAGGAGAATGTTAAACTATATTGCAAATGTAAATTTAAAATCTCACATGTAATAAAAAAAAATATATATGTATATACAAATACATTTAATAGATCTAGCATTACTGGTCTAACACTTAAGTACTACATTAGGAAATGCTCATTACTTATTGTGAGAGTCAGATGATTCAAATGGATTCAGAAACAACTTCTATTTCTTATAAGTTTACAGACGTTCCTTTTAGATAGAAGATTATTACGTCCACTAGGCCCAAAACGCCTGCAGGGCGACAGGGATCTGTCGGTGGCAGGGATAGAACCTGCGACCTGTCAGTTGGTTTTTGGTTGACAGGCCGGAGAACTAACCGCTGGACCAGCCGGCTATTTTCATTCCTATAACTAGAATCACACCTTCACAATTTTGAGTACCATTAATACTAAAACATAGATTGAAGGGAAATCAGAAATAAAATTTGCAATCATCAACAAATGAAATGAAGCAAAGAGATAATTAAAGACAATAACAAATGAGGTGTAAGCAAATGATGATTTGGTAGGTAATAAACTGTCATTTATTTTCATACCATTGCAATTCTATTTCATACAAAAACAAATTGTCTCTTGCTCATTAGTGGTATTTGATCAATTTTTTTGTCATAACAGCAGAGTCATCCATTAGAAACAGAATTCAATCCTCAAAAGGTGATCAGTAAAAAGATGTGTTTTTATTTATCTTATTAGCTTAGCATTAAATTGTTGAAGTCTGTCATTTGATAAGTAATTCATTAGTCGCATGCAGCCTTTTGCGCTGGGTGTACATTTTTCTAGCTTGATAGTTAGTACACTTACTGTCAGGAGTTCCAACTTTTAATGACCCGTTCACTTTTTGCAAAAACAAATCTTGATTCATCTGATCAAACTTTTCACTCTGTTTGAAGCTTATGGAAATATCTTGGCCATTTGCATAAATTACCATGTCTGAAATATAGAAAACATGATTTGATGGTAATGTAATCAAGCCAAACAATTTTGATTGAAGAATCATGAAGTTTAAAAACAAAACCAAAGACAACAACACACCGAGCAGCTCAAATTGCTGTCAAACCTTGATATTTGTTCAGCTATATTGAAAGTTTACTATTGAACTAAATGACTGTCATTTGATGTAATTCACATCTTAAAAAGTTCTGAGTATAATGCCTTATGAATATATTAGGTTGCAAATATAATTCAAGATAGTATACCCAATAAACTATTTGTGACAAAATATTCTGGTAAATATAAGCTTACTTATTTCAATGTTTTAAACAAATATATTTCTATTTAGCTCCTGTCAACTTTATATGTATTAGCCGTGTCCATCTCTCAATGAATCATACCGTTAACATGCCAAGACCTGGCCAATTGAAATAGACCCTACTGAGTAACCAACTAATTGTAAAGCAGCTTAACAAGAGCTAATCAAAAATAAAAAATCTGGCTAGCTGTGTTGAGTAGTGGAATCAAAGGAAGATTACTTTAAGGCTAAACCATTGGAGAAAATAATATTCTGGAACAAAGTAGCACCAGTAATATAAGAAGAAGAATTCAAGTAACAGGAAGGTTAAAACCGATTTGCACTTTAAATCACTAACCATTTCAGAATTTTTTTATTATTTTTCAATTAAGATTCAAAGCTGTTTTTTTTTTTTCAACTCTGAGCCACCATTGGCTATTTCATAAATCTATTTCACCTCTTTCATTAAGGTTTTGTGGGGTTAAAGTATTGACTGGAAATAGTATATTAAACGAACTGCTCCTGTGTATATGTTTATATATTATATAAATGTTGGTTTGTAGCTTACACTCTCCGTTGGAGCTGACTTCCACTCTAAGCCTGTTTCCACTTGTTGTCTTGAGGGCCAGCACGCACCAAACCGTGGCAGACGTCAGGTTGCCAGCCGCATTTGTTGCCTGGCAAGTTCGGCCCTAAAAAAAAAAAAAGATAGAGATTTTTAAAAACTGAAATAAATTATAGTATTTGCTCTACGGTTTCATGGCTTCCTATTGTGCCATTAACAGCCCAGGCTTGAGTTTAATTTGGCCCACATAATACAAGGCCCATAACGCACTGATGCCGCTGAGATTAGAACAGAACTGACCTGCAGATGGAAGTTAACTGGAAGTGAAACATTTTTAGGATTGTTGCCTTCCACTCGGAGGATCCAGAACTCTCCTTTCCCATTGAAGATATAAGGCTGTTGGTCTAACGTTACAATGTGTGGATCACCAATGGAAGTAGCTGAGATACAAAATAAAGTTTAAGGCATATTTAGTCATTGGCAGCCTTTAAAAAAAATTTTGAACGATTGTTGCTGTTAATAAGCAACAGAAAAAGCCTAGTCAATCTATTGCAATAAACGGATATACAAGGTTCGCTATTTAACCAACAAAATAAATAACAGTAAAAAAAAGAATGACAAAGTTGAAAGTAAAACTAAACATTTTCTTTTGCATGATGGTCCAAATGTAAAATCTACATTTGTATAATAAACTAAATGTAAAAATCTATAACGTTTACTGGCACCTTACCTCTAAATGGGAAAAAATTGCTACACCTTGAAGCTGGTCTCACTGTGTAGTAGAGGAAACACAGGTTTGACTGTTCACAGCACCACTTCTTGGGCTGGACGTCAAACCTATTATGGTAGATCTGAGTCTCTCTACTTCCATAAGGGTTGGCTGTAAACAGACTTCCGGCGTAAGGAATCCGGTTATTAAAACTTCCAAAAGTGAAACCTCCCTGGTAGCAGCACCTCTGATAAAAAAGAAGCAAAAAAAATTGATTATAATCTTAACACACTAGCTTGAAAAGTAAACTACCCCTTTCAGTTCATTACGTTCATTAAGAAATTTCCTAAGCTTCTTTGAACACAGCATACAAACGGATTTAGTGGCCTGCACAGTGCCTAATTTAAATGCTGGCACTTTACTTACTACTTAGTTTCTGCAGAAGCTTTATCAAAGGTTGTCAAAACTAAAATCTTTTTTCTTCGCAATAGAAAATATAATTTGAAGACATGAAGACAAAAAAATTATATATATATATATATATATATTACCCTTCCAAAACTGCCAAAGCTTGGGAAACTGTCGTAACATCTTTCTTCCTCATAAGATGGTATCCACATTCCACTAGTAAATGCAGCAATTTCACTACAGGGGCAACTCGGTATTACAGAATCCCAAAACTGGATGTCTAAAGACAATGGGAAAAATTGTATTAGGTTGATTTTTCTTTGCACGAGTAAATGTATCTTATCTACCAAAAAAAAAAATTACAACACAAAAAAAATAGGCCTACTTACACCAAATACTGTTCATATTTTCTTGATACCAGTTCAAGCACTTTGCTCCAACGTTTTCTCGTTCACCCAATTTAAATATCCATTTTCCTACTAGATCTATATAAAAATTTAAAAAAGCTTACATGATAAAGAGATACAAATCATTAGGCATATAAGTAATATTATTAATTATATTATAAGACTTAACACTTTCAAAGCTTTGTTTGAAAAAAAATATTTACAAACTAATATACTAGGCCTATTAGTTTTAAAATTGTATATTGACAAGATGAAGTAAATGTTGGCCCAATATTTAAGGTGATTCTCAAATATTGAATATAAATATAACATTGTATCAAACCTATTGTTGATACATTTGTATTTCATTTATTTATTTTTTCATTGCTGTACATTAATGTTCATTATTGTTTATAAGATTATTTGTAAACATGTTTTCCTATAAAAATTTTATAGATACTATTATTAAAACTATTATTATTAAAATAGGTAACACTATTGTGAGTAAAATTGCATACATTTTTCTTTACTATGTTGTATTTTTAGAATATAAAAAAAAATTATTATTGACCTGTGTTTCCTATGACTTGATCAAAGGTATAGTAATTGGCCTTTCTTGTGTCCAGGTTCACGTTTCCCCATCCAACAACTACATCTCTTTGTAGGACCTTGTTGATCTGCATTGCCCCTTGAGCATAGGTGTAGATGGCATAAGTTGTCGTACCGTCGCTAACAATGACGCACTGGAAAGTGACCCGCTAAAATAATTGGGAGGCAGAAAATAACATTTATACTGATTAAGTGACCAGACAAGAATAGGGATTTAACAAATTTGCAACAGCAGGACTTTAACTTACAAGTTGTGTATCAAAACTATTTTGTATACAATGCATGTTTTAGAAACTAAGCATTGATTACTTGAAAAACAATTGAACACAAAAATAATCAACTTCAAACACGACAGCTGAGCCAGATAAAGCGATAAAACCCAAAATTCATACCTCCGAATCAGTCACAGGGTAAAGTCCAACCTCATGCCATGTTAAAACCAGAACCATATTAGTATCATAGACATTCACGTTTGCATGAGTTGTCACATCCTTGTTGGCCATGTTAAATATGGTCTTGTTAAATGTTCCAGATTTTGAATACATCTGAAAATATCAGCTTTTTTTGTTAGGATACCAAAGAAAATAAACTTGCAAATACTAAAATACAAACAAGAGTCTGTAGCATAGACCTATGTAGACTTCTCTATAGCGTTTTCCTCATCACCTAGTTATTTTTATAATAACTTACGAACCAACTAGCTTTTGTTGTTTATTGACTACACTGACCTATATAACTAACATATATAAAAGATACATGTAAGTAAGTAAAGGTAAAATATATTTGCCAGACCGATTTGATTTATAGGGTCTGTGAAGCAGTGTTCACAAGTTTTGGTGGCCTCACTATTCACTATATTATGAGATTGCGTGACCAGCACAATGCCCAGACACCTTTACTATTCCCAGCGACTGTCAAGTACCTATCAGAGCTGGGTAGACTAATGAAAACCTTCCAGACTCAAGAATTAAATGAAAGCCTTTACTCTGACTTTGATCAGTATTCAAACCCAGTAATAATTGCTAGAATTAGTACAATAATGACTCTACCTAAAATCAAGTTCAAAGATCACACAAGGTTAGTTTTAGCAAGTTACATCACTAGTATAGTTAGTAGTGATTTAAGCTTACGACTACCTAAACATAATGTGAACTAGATTTTGTACATTTCTTTGCGACCCGGTAGCTTTCGTACCGGAGCGAGACCCAATACATTTCAAGCCATTTGGCGACATTTGAAAAATTGTGTTAGAATTTTATTAGTTTAAGTTTAAGTAGTAAGTAGCCTAACAAGTCCAATGCATGTGCCGACAAAACAAGGCATATAAATAATCTTGTCCTTTAATTGCATTTCAACTTAAACTAAATGAATCCTTATTTTTCAAGACTCATAAACTCATATTAAATTATTATGTCATGGTCCGCCATGGCTGATATATTATGTATATGTGCATATGATATATTTTATATTTTAAATTTATATGCTTACCTGGTAATAAACCTCTCCTTTGTCGTTGGAAGTGACGTCCAGATCAGTCCAAAACGGAGCTAATATTTTCTTGTTACTAAAGGGCAGAGATCTAGGGATATAGCTTGAGTACTCTTCACCAAAACTGACGATGCCGTTTACCGATAACTTTACAAAAAAAAGATATAATTTGCCATATTATAGCCTAATATTAATAGTAGCCTAGTGGTTTTCTTTTTAAACTGTAGCCTATGCAACAATTTAATATGCCTAATTGAATTTTTTTAAGGGCATAATGTTACTTATTTTATCTCAATTTTCAAAAGAGTTCACAGAAAGCATGACCTACGTAAATTGTTGTGACTGGTTCCTGATTCACGGGAAGAGACTCTTGTATGAAAAACTTTTTTGTTGCAAACTCACTATCTTTCTGTAATGTGCTGTCGCCTTGCTTCAAACCGAACGGGTAAAGTCCTGTGATTAAATAATTTAACTGACATTTTAAACCTTTACTTAAAAATACTTTTATTTGAACTATTTAGCCGATATTACAATCATTTGGTGAAATATTCTTGCATATAAAACTATAATAAAACTAGCAGGCTAAGTTTGACTTTAACTTTAGTGATATTTTAAATAGAATTAATCTAGATCATAGGTTCTCAGCGGGGGCGATATCGCCCCCAGGGGGGGGGGGGGCGGTGAGAAGCTTTAGGGGGGGGGGCGATGACATTCCCGGGGGCGATTGGGGTGGGGCGGTGAAGGGCAAGTGAACGGTACAAACGTACCTGATATATTTTAACACCTCAGCTATATGAATCGATTATTTTTGGAGGATGAAATGTGATGTAAACGCATCTATCTAAATATCTGATATCCCCCAACATTATGTCTACATATTATTATATTAATAAGCAATAGGAATTGCAGTGACTTTTCGATGAAGTAGGGGTCTGTATTTGGCAAATATAGCGTGCGGCCAGCTGGTCCTGTGGTTGGTTCACCGGACTGTCAACCCTACTGACAGATTACTGTCGCCCTAACACAGGGGTCGGGAACCCATGGCTCGCGAGCCAGATGGGGCTCTTTTGATGGCTGCATCTGGCTCGCAAACAAATGTTCGATTATTAAAAAAAAATGTTTTTTTAGACTTTTTGATCTACATATTAATTGCATATCAATATTTCATTCTACAAATGAGCTAAAGTCAACTGCAGCTCAGTATCAGAAAAATTCAGAGACATAAATATTGTACTTTTAGTGTTGAAATTACACAAAATGCAAACATTTATTTGAATTATTAGTTTTAAACATATAATGTATTGCTCTCACAGAATTACTTTTCAAAATATTTGGTGTCCATGGCTCTCTCAGACAAAAAGGTTCCCGACCCCTGCCCTAACATCTGCTAATATTAATGATATTTTGATCTCAATTTAACTGAGATGTCCTTAATGCATTTTAAACCATCTTAGGAGCAACATTCGTATTGTAACTTGAGCGGTATAGATACGTAGTAATCATACAAACTAAGTAGTTATTGTAATGTTTGAAAATATACATATAAATTCTTTAGTCATATAATATGTATATAATTTTCAAATACTTTTTACAGTTTGATCATTTCAAAGTTATAAATTGTAAGCCGTTTATTTTTTATAAAGGAAAACAAAAACAGAAATATTAGCTCAAATAAAACGGGCTAATTATCTCCCTTTAACAAAAAAATGTTTCCACATTTGATTCAATAATGATGCCGAACATGTTCTGTTTTGTAATATAAGAAATATTACTAATTATCAGACCTATGGCTTTCGCAACCAAAACTGATACAAAAATAGACTAATTGCAACACACCAGGCAAACGATTCGCATTGATTTATTTAAACCTTTTGTTAAGGCAATTTTTTAATCTATTAATTCTTACAATATGTTTCCTTTTCAGTTTTTTTAAAGATAATTAATCACACCAAAAGTCTAGTCCGCCTAAAAAAATTGCTGAAACTATAGTCCAGATGGGTTGAAAGAAAAGGGGGGGGGGGGCGGTGAGCGGAAACATTTTTTAAAAGTAAAAGGGGGCGGTGAGCCGAAAATGGTTGAGAACCTATGATCTAGATCTATATCGGTATTTATTAGATTAATTTTTTTAATCACTTACTGGTATCCTTCAATCTGAAAGAAAGAAAAATAAATTAATTATTTTGAGAACATTCAATTTAATTAAGTCATAAAACTTTATTAACTTTTAAAACTAGCTTTATTTAAACCAGCGACTAGCCTACGTTTTAATTATCAAATTTAACTAAATCAAACATTTCATAGCCGATATACTATAACTATATAGGAAACAAAACTGAAATAAACGATTTACAGTCTCAAATGATGTTTAATTGCATTTTTCTAATAATCCAATATAAGCCGTAATAAAAAGTGAAAATATAATTATTAATTATTTCTAAAAATCCTATAATAATAATATTATTGGTGGAATAAATACAGCGTAGATCTATCACTTACACACACTCTGGGACATCGCCGATACATTCTTTATATGATTCACATTGATAGCACAGCACATGCTCTGAGAGAAGGGGGGAAATAAAGTAAAATTACATCAAATGTTTAGGCCTACATTTCAAAGGTAATACTAATTAACGCTAGGAACTGAGCCTTCAATTTCGATTCCCAAGGTCTTTAGTGAAATCGGGTATTTAAATAACGGTATTAAACAAAAACAACTACACATTAGCTATATAGGTATAGGTATAGATCTGAGTCTTGATGGAAGCTAGTCTACCATTTCAAAGCAAAAATAATTCATATTATTTCCTTGTGTAGAATGGTAAGCCTTAGGTATCATTAAAATATCATATGTAAACTACTATTTGCTATGGTGTTAAGGGGAGTGCGTTGAAATATATCTATATTGGGTGACGCTGATATCTCTAAAAACTAATCAGCCTACTGTTCCCAGTCTAAAGAAAATCTTCCTACAGATGCGCTACAATAATCAAAAGCTGAAGCAGCACATTCGGAAGTAAGAAAAAACAACAGAGTGATGACGGAGATATCAAAGAGCTTCACAGAGTATACTTGCTGTCACACAATGACATTAGGTACACAAGATTTTAGTTGGCGGTAGTACAAAAGATAGGCAAGCATTATAATATATCCTAGGTGTGGCGCACTGTATATAAAATCCCGACGTAGGCTACAGGAAGGGAGCGATGCACTCTGCCTAGAATGGAGCTCACCAAACTTCAACAAAGGGAGATGCTCGTATTTTAAGCAATAGTTTTATGGAGTCAGGAACTATTCATCTTGAAGACAAATACTTGTACTGGCCAAAGAACTTGGGGATTCTGAAGCCATAAGCGAAAGACTAATTCTATTGGTCCAAAACAAAACAACAAACTGTCCGAATCGAGATCTTAAAGCTATTGTTACTGTCAAAAAAGAAATAAAAAAACAGCACATAACACAAATAAGCTGGCCTTTGTGTAGGTCCTTAATTTTTTTTTAAAGTAGTGTAACACAATGGAGAAAGTATTTGGTCAACAAATCGGATATTTTTGAGCCGACGAGAGGCTTCGGGTGCTGTGGCTGAGATCTAGTGGGCCGAAACAATTAGGAAGATGGATAAATAAAATAGGTATTTTAACATAAATAGTGATTCGGTGTGGACAGTGAAGTAGAGTTGATCCCAGACTTATTTCCACACCAAATAGAATTTCTGACAAGTATTTTGTTCGAGCTTTTTTTTATATTATTATTTAATGGTCAGAGAAGTGAATTGATACTTACTCAGTGATGATTCGCTTTCTCCGAAGTAGATATCCCCGAACAAGTAGGTATTGTTGTTGACTATCAGTGTTAACAATTTCGAAAAAGCCTCAGCAAAAGCCTGGTCAGTGATATTGGATGTGTAGGTGAATTCACACAAGGCGATTATACTGCCTCTCCTTTTGGAGTAGATAGATAGACGAATTGTTAGGGGGCGATTGACGGTCAGACATACATGCAGGCGCGAACCAGCAATATAGACAGATGGAACCGCTGAGCTATATATACATGGAGTGTTCGAACATTTAAAATAAAGCATATAAATGTCAGGAGAATGCAGACTTAAATATATATAGATAAGTGGTGCGTATGCTAATGGCCGATTTTATACTTTTTTTTTAGCACTTTATGTAATATAGCTCAGTGGATGGGACGATGATGGGACAGACGAACATACAAACAGACAAGAGACTGGCGGAGAGATAAAGACACAGAAAATATATAGACGGATAAATAGACAAGACAGAGAAAAATTAAATGGCAAAAAGATGTAAACTAATTACTTACGTTACGTTTCTGACATCAACAGTGCCAATATTGCCTGGAAAATTCTGCTCGAGGACTTGACGGACCTAAAAGCGAATTGAAAAATAAAATAACAATTAGTTTATTTTGATTTGCGCATATTTTGCCGAAAGACCAATATAGAGCGAGGGAAAATAATGAAAGAAAGAGACTAAAATAAGAGAGAGATAGAGAGAGGGAGAGGGAGAGTAGAAGAATGATTGTAAGAGAGAGATAAGAAGAAGAATATGAAGATTATCTCAATGGTTTAAACATAAAATTGATAACAATTGTTTAACCAAAAGATGGTACATGATTTTTTTAAAAAGTTTATATAGGCCTATCTGTGATTATCTTGATTTCATTGGTTTTTTTTTGCTTTAGATGACGTCACTATTCAAATGTGATTGAGAAGGACATTTAACCATTTTATAAAAATAAAACATATTTTTGAAATCCATTTAGACATTATTTTTTTGTTCAGTGATAAAAAAATTTAAGGGAATATCTCCAATACGAGGTTTCATATCATATAGGCCTATGGTTTGTATTATGCACTTCTACCTTCCACCTCATCTGCCAATCCAGTCCAGTCTGTCGTTATAAGCTCAAGAATTGGGAGGGGGGGGGGGTAGTACGACTTTTGAACAAGATCTGTGCCTCTCCATCGGTCCATGTACCGGTACAAGACAAGGGATCGCAACGTTTAGCTAATAGTGGGCCAAAGTGGGATTTCTAATTCATTCAGCGTACCAACAGCCTAAAAGTCATAGAAGAAAATTGAATTGCTCCTTTTTTTAGTCTTCTGCATACCATTGAAAAAGCTCTGCGTGCCAAGTTTGGCACGCGTGCCGCTGGTTGCCGACCTCTGTACTAGACTGCTATGTAGGTATCTCCGGAAATGGGGGACCCAACCGTACTCGGGCCTCTAGCCTTTGATGCTTAGGTTATGCTCCGTCCCATAATATTGGTCTTTATTAGCTAACCAATATTGGCCCAATATTATGCAACCATTTAAATATTGGCCAAATGTTAGACCAATATTGGACCAATATTGGTGTGCTCTTAGTCTAGTAAGTAGCTTTACTGGAAGCGACTATATAACGTACATTGATATAAATCTCAGTACTAAAACCAAAAGTTTTTTCAATACTGGACATGGATAGCCTATGGCTATTTGCGTTGCCTGGGTTGAAATAATAAGTGTACCTAGACTACTTACAGCAGCCGCAATCTGCGTCTTCAGCAATGTATTATTACTGCTTCCTTCACGAGCCTGGTCATCGGTCAATGTTGCATTTTTTAAAGAAAACTTAGTTAGCACTGAAAAAAAAAAATAACGAAACAAAGTAAAACATGTATTCACAGTGCAGACACGTTTTATGAAAAGGGATGCTATGTTTCACAACAAAAGAAAGTTTTCTATTGTATTTCGTAACAAACTAATTTGTTAAACTTCGCTGGCTTGTCTGGGGAGAGAATTAAGTGTCTGTAGAAGACAATCCAATTGTATGACGTGACCACGGAGAGTGACGTACGCCGTTCCAACTAAAGTCCTGATTTACTAACAACCGAATGTATTACTCTCATTACTTGTTATTACTCTCATTACTTGTTATTACTTTCATATCAATGGAAGGCACGGTAGCCGAGCGGCAGTGCGCTCGACTGGCGATCCGAATGTTCTGGGTTCGGAATTTTTTCCCGGGACTTGAGGGTGTCCCTGAGTCTACCCAGCTCTGATGGGTACCTGACATTGTGCTAGGCCACACAATCCCCCTAGTATGCCGAAACTGGTCAACGCTGCTTCACCCGCCCTATGATCAGTTTGGTCCGAAGAGTACTTTACTTACGCATGAGTACTCGTCTTATACTTTATATAAAAGTTTATGCTAAATTAATTAATAGGCGTACGCCTGTAAAACAATATGCGCCATTCATTTAATGTGCGCTCCAGTAAAAACTAACCACATAGCGTCAAAATAACAAAAGATTAGAATTTAGAGCCTTCATACAGAATGTGTAATCAATCTTTAAAAAAAAAATCCTGTAATTTAAAAAGTGTAAAGGTCGATTTTCAATGCATCAATCGTGCGCTTATTTTGGACTTTTTGTTATATAATCACCAGCTTTTTAAATCATGTAATCAAATTATGTCTGTAACCACAGGATGGTGGATGGTGATTAAGCGCCCCCCCAACCCCCCCCCCCCCCCACACACACACCTCGTGCCATGAGTCGCAGTTTTTTTTGTGCTTAAGTGATAATACTGTCACGTTAAGATAATATTAAAAACTTACAACGGAAAATATCTTCTAAGAACAGTTTATTCAACGAGTGATATTTTAATGAAATAATAGCTTTGATTGCAACAGTTCACCCAATCTAAAGCCTATACACACGATAGAACTTGGTAGGCCTAATAAATAGAAACTTAAATCCTGGATATAGGCCTACGTCGATTTCACCCCGCCCCCCCCCCCCCCGGACGTCTCAGGCACCGTTTCCTTCAGTTTCGCCCCCGTCTAATTATAATTGCATATTTAAAACTGTAATAGGACCAAACGAAAACAAAAGTTATGTGTGGCCATGTGGAGCGATTTGATTTCTTAAATTGACAGCTGTATTCTGTGCACAGGGGCTAACAAAAGGTTATTTTGGAACCGTGTCAGCTTATATAAATCCGATAACATGTAACTAAAAATGTATGCATTCTTCCCTATTCTTCCTCTATAAATCTCCCTGTTGCACCGCCGAGACGCACCGAGACTTGGCGGGGAGGAAGCAATGAGCACAACAGCCCGTCTCAAACCCGCAACGGTGCCTGTATGTCGAGACCTATAGTCTGGGATTTGTGCCACGGCGCCACAGTGCAGGTATACGAGAGAGCCACTTTGTTCATGTTCCAGGGGGAATAGAGCTCGTCCGGTATTTGTTTCACTTATAAATCCTCTTTACATTAACTTTAATGAGTTATTTGACAGTGAACTATATAGCGGGATATAATATATTCTTCGTAAATTATCAATGACCTACTTGTATTTTCACCACTGCCAACGTTGGTCACCTGTCTTCTGTACCTATAATGGCCCAATTCATCTTGCCCAGGGGAATTATCCAAATCTAATCCCGTGAAAAGATAATCATCGTCCGTGTCTCCAGCAGATTCTATGCTCTCCCACTTCAGACGAACGCTGGAGTTTCCGAAAGTTTGCGGACTGTGGGAATGTGTACAGTTGTGGGACTTGGAAAGTTCCTTCCCTTGCGCCTGCGCAAGAGAGGTCCCCGATGACGGGACGCTTTCGGCCAGCGACTGTTTCCCCGAAGACGCTTGGACAAGATCGCCTTCTGCTCTGTGGGGAAGAGCTTGCGATTTTCTGCTATTTTTATCCACAACTTTTAAAAACTGCTCCGTCTGCAGGAGCTGGTCGATGTTGTCTTCTGATGCTATTTCTTTGTCTTGATCTGGAAAGGAACACAAACATAATGGAAGATGTTATTTTTAAAGAAAAATTTTTATTTACTAATCAGGGATTTGATTATATCTCCTGTAGTCCCTTTAGTTGCGGCCCTTTTGTAACAGCAAAATAAAACAGTGATTTCTATTCATTTATTGCATTATGCTACTCTGTTGAACCTAACATAAAAAAATACTGATACACACTGAAAGGCAAGTAAACTATATATCAATACGTCTTGATAATTATTAAACTGTATAAGTGTATATGTTAGCCTACATATTGTGCTTATATTGCGAACAAGTTCTATTGATACTTGACTTATAAACTCAAAGTTTCAATATTTACATTATATAACAATAATAACATGCTTTACAGTTTAACTTATATGTTAGATCGGTTATTGCTTCATTTATTTGATTTGTTGACTTTTCCTATGTTTGTAAAGTTTTGAATCATCAATTAGTTTCATATTTCTTAGACTAGAGATTATATATGTGTTCTTTGTTGCATGTTCAATGCGCTCTGAGCTTACATTATGTTTGTTGGCAGCGCTATACAAATATTATTATTATTATATTCAAGCATTTTTACACGATTTAACAACATATCGACCGGCTATAGTGTATCATTAACTACAACCAAAAGAAAGTGATGTTATACTTGTATCTATTTAAAAGATTACATTTTTATCTTTTCCTTTGAAAATGTGTGTGTCTGATTTTTAATAGGATCGTTATGCAAATTTATTCATTGCGTGCTGAATATCGTATTGAAAATCCGCGAATGTGTAGCGATGTTGTGTGTTTGCAATTTGTTTAACTCGTCTCAATTTCTAGCCCGATATCTCGTTTCAACACACACGCTCATGATTTGGCCTTTTTTTTGTTCGTTGTTATTTTTTTTTAATGTGTTTACTTCGAACACCTGTACATGCACACAAGCAAAACAAAAGGCCCCAAATATAAATGTCAAGTGCACAAGAAGTGAAATGAATACTTACTGAAAGTTAGTACGTCATTGCCAGCAACAACGTAGACTAAATGAATGTAGAGATACAGATAAATTAGCGCTGTGTGGAATAACATTTTTCGAAATTTTGTCGAAATAAAACAATAACTTGAAATATTCACGGTTGTCTTTCTTGCTCCACTTTATACAGTTAGTTCTGGATGTTTGAGTTCTTGTTTCTGATTTCTGAAAGTGAACAGCAAAACATGGTTAAAATTATATTTTTTTTAAACTATTGTTATTTTATGACGTACGTCTGTGTGAATTAGTTGTTTTTTTTTTCTTGTTGTTGTTTCAGTTGTTAAAAATTATTGAGAATGGTTTATATAATTTGTATGCGTTCATTGATAGGAATGTGGCTTGGAATTGTAAAATAGCTAAAAGAAATTCTACAATTAGCATACAATTATTTGTACAAAAAAAAATATGTCACTTCTTTTTCTTTCCCCCTCTCTCTCTCGCTCTCTCTCTCTCTCTCTGTCTCTCTCACACACACTCACATACGTAGTGCGATTAACTCTCAAACTCCCCAAAGTAAATTGTGTACTCGTTAATTATGTCCCCTCTTATAGGACAAAGGGGGGATAATTACATGGAATTAGTTTGCTACTGTGTACAATTATATTGCTGCGGTGTTTCTGATTTGAAATAAAATAATTACAATCATATAACTTTACAAACGGAACTTCTACGTTATCAAATATTTAAAAAAAAACTATTTCATACCTCTTCTCTTTAATATATAGTCAAATCAATCTTACCACTAAGACTTGTATAATAGTATATGTATATACGAATACAATTTTAATACTTAACAATAAACCAACTTAAATATCACATACATTTTTAAAATAATAGATGTACACATAACTGAAAAAAAAAGTTGTACAAAGTGAAAATTTCTAAAGTAATATTTCTAACAGTTATAAGAAGAACAATTAATTCAAAGTAACCTACTTACTTTTTTTTTTGTCAATGTTTTGATTTAAGAAATAAATATCCACTGTTTGTGTCTTAAAGTTCTTTCTTTTCTAAAACAATTTAAAATAAATGTACGTTTTTTTTTTGTTGTTAAAAACAATTGTTTATTAAAATAAAACAATACGATAATGTATTTACAGCTTCTAATATAATCCTGTTATTGTAAAGTCCAATGAATGACTATAGTAAGGTGTAATGGATTCCCTTGATATACAGGACGCGTTATCGTATATATGTTTCATCCGCGATCAACACGGACATCTGAAAGACCAACCCTTTTTTTTTTAACTTTAATCGTCTGCGTGACCTATCTTTAACCCGAGTTATTTCCCCTTATACGGCATGGAGACTAAAAGAATATTATGCTATGCTGTTAGTTTTTCTTTTCTCTCTTCTACCCCCTCCCCCACACCCCCTTATCCCCCGTGATCTTAGTACCGGCTATAGAGGCGCAATAGGATTTGACAGAAAAATTGGGGGTTGGGGTGTGCGGGAAGGGAAGGGGAGGGGGTGGGAGTTTAACAATAGGGGTGCCTTGCTCGCCCTATAAATTGAGTTGCTTCTAAAAGTAGATTTCATTCCGTTAAATGGATATCATACAGGATATGTCAATATGAAGAGATTATTAGAAGAAAAAAAAAACAATTCCACGATATTTGATTTCAATGTTAATTACATTGTGAACTCCGTCTATTCCGTTAAATGTGATCATATAATATGAACAGAATAACTTTGTTTTGTGTTTTTTTTTATTTTTAATTAAGTATTCGTTTACAACTAAAAATTCTAAACATAAAGTGACTAGACTAAAAGTTAAATTAATTAAGAAATTTGTTTCGGTAGCTATTGTGAATTATTTTTAACTTGAAATGATATAATAGCTTATAGGTGCATTCTAATTTTTTTAGGCCATCAAGTGTAATTAAATTTTCAGTAATAAAGTATTAAATATTAAAATATATAGCATAGAGATAGTCTATTATATAACAGGCTTTAACGGGCAGACGGGAGACTGTAGTAATGCAATTATTTTAATATATATATATTTAGCTTTATGTTCATATTAACACAGCTTTTTATTGATTCTACACTTCTTGAAAAATTTAAATTTTATGAAAAGTGCATTTAGTTATATAGGTCGGTGGAAAAAGAGGCGTAGAGTTGTCGTTCTTTAAATAGGTAATATAGTTCAGTGCTTACCACTTCTGCATTAAAAGTAATATATAGGCCTAATAGAACTCATTTTAAAACGTTAATATACAGAACACACCTTTTAAATTTAACAATCAAGCAAACGATTAGAAGTTATTATATTAAACACATATTATTTAGTATTTAGAATATAGACTTAACTTTTGATAACGACCGAACCGTAGGCTTAGATTAAGTTAACGGAAATACGTCGTTATTAGTGTAATATGCCTATCCTTGTAGGCCTACTTTACACATAATAAATATGGTAGATTAGTGGTTGTATTCTTAAACAAAAACTGAAACTAAAGTAGGCAGGCGTGTGTAGACTGAAATTCAATGATAACACTGGAATGAATTTATCAGAAATATCAGTTTGTAGAAAAAAAATAGTTTCTAAGAAAACGGCGTTTAATTGACAAACACTTCAAGGAACCATACATGGGAGTGTACTATCTTTTATATAATCATTTCAGCACATTGTAATGCAATAGTTGATAGGAAACATTGAAACATTGGAAGGAGAGTATTTGATTTGAATAGGGCTAAGGTGGCCGAGTGTCGGAGCGTTCGGCTGGCGTACAAAAAGGCCTGGTGAAGTCTAGGATTTGTTCCCGGGTCCCGAGGGTGTCCCTGGGTCTAACCTGGGTGCCTGACATAGTTTGGGGCAAAGTAAAGGCAGCTGGACATTGTGTTGGCCATAAAATCCCCTAGTAAGACGGTTCACTTTTCTGCTTTATGGGAGTTGAGATTCTAAAAATGAACAATGTTTTTTTTCTGAAACAAAGATACTTGAACACACGCACATAAACAGCACATACACAAACGCACACACACCAACACAATACACGCACACACAAACACACACATACATAACACACATCAACACAACACACGCACACAAGCAGCACATACACAAACACACACACACCAACACAATACACGCACACACAAACACACACACATACATAACACACATCAACACAACACACGCACACACCCGAAAATACACATACACAACACACACGCACCATCATACGCACACACACACACACAAACACAACACAAGCAAACATGCATACACACACGCAGGCGTACTAACAAACATGATATATATCAATTTTATATAAAACAAAATAAAAAAGGTCTAGTTTGAAAATGGCAACAACAAAAAATGTGACCAACACTCGTTCTTGGGTGCATTAGCTTTTTACAACCAAGTTCCTTCTAATAAAACTGTGCTCTACCTCTAAAACTCTTGTTTCTTTAGTTATTTATTGTTGTTGTTTTTTTAGGAAGGAGTTAAGGCCCCTTCAACACCACCAGTTTCACATTTTCCCCCTATTCCTTCAATGAAAATGAAAAAAAAATCATTAAAACAAAAAGCATGAACAAAATCCCATTGAAATGCATTAATAAAATACACACGACTAATTAAAATGAATCCGATCAACAGGTTCACTGAGTTGCCAAAGAGGGCTTCTGATTGCCATTTAACCCTTAAAGTCCCTGGCGCGTATATAGCGGAACTGTAGGCAGCATAGATAGAAGTAGGTCGGTACGGGAAGGGTTAAGAAAAAAATCACAAGGGCAGATACATTAATGCAAAGGTTACGCGCCCCTTTTTGTCGTGTGTGCGTGTTGTTGATCCCCAAATAAGAAACAACAACAACAAAAAAACTAAAATTCAGAAACTCATTGACTTGCAGATGTTACATGCGTTTTGATGCAGACGATGACCTCGTATCATGCACCTGATTAGGTCAGGTGAACGAATTCGTTGGGCGCCCAGAGCCACGTGATAAGCATCAGGCGTAGAAATTAATTAGGCAACGGTTGATTAGCTATAGTTGCAGACGTGTACGTCATTAGCATACAAAAAAGTCGAGATGCGCAGATGGGAATTTAAGTTCTAGGAGTGGCTGCAGTGAGACACATTGTGCAATCGGTTGGCCAGTCCTTTAACCAGATGTCCATTTGTATTGGGACAGTCCATTCTTATGGTCATTCATTTAGCAGACTTCCCATTCGTACGGTCATTTAGTAACCATATTGTAAGAAATAATGTATCAAATGTTAGTTTATAAATTGTAGTAAGGTGCGCATGATATTGAATGAACGATCTGACATTATGGAATGAAAGAGAGATTACCCAAGGGCTTCCTATCAACGAAGAAACCAAAGACGAGTTAGATGTGATTCAGACGACAACCAAGCTACCTGGGTATCTTAGTTGTGATATCGTCACCTACTCAACAAGTTGTGGTTATGATAGATATCATAGATACAACTGCAGACTTGGAAGATTGATGTATGAAAGAGATCTTATGTTCATATTCTTAATAAGTGGATTATAACAACGCCTCTCTTAGATCTTAACGTTATCATCATTGAAACATTGTTTGTAATCTTCGTCCTGTGACACATAAAATATACCCATTCGTACGGTTCTTCATTTAATCAGACGCCCATTGGCACATTTATTTAACACTAGCTTTATTGCCCGGCGTTAGTATTAAAAAACAAATTACTACCTTAAGCACTACACTATGAAGTACACACATGGAAACGAAATTATGGAGAAGTTAAAAAAGAAGACAGAAAGATCACGTGTCTTTCTATTGACCAATGGGCATCAACATTGACACACACATCATCACATCCACAACTTTATATATTTAAAACATAACCGGCTGCCAATCTGTACGACCAACCATGTTGCCATATGTTCTTTTTCAGGTGGCCGTTCCTTCAGTGCGGATTTACAACTAATCCTATTACAACATAGGTAGGATACGCTCCTCAACTGCCCCATAGGTTATAGACCCATAGGCTTGTGAACCACGCCCCCCCCCCCCACACACACACTCCCCGGACACATCCCACCTACTTCAGAGTCGCACACATGTTGTATATAGACGAATCAGTGTGTGTGTGGCTCAAGAACTTTCATAGCAACACTCAGTGGCGTAGCAAAGGGAGAGGGAGGGGGTTCCAAATTTGAAAGTCCCCATGGGCCCCTACTTGAGAGGGGCCCCAAAGGAGTGTCCGAATGTCGAATGTCAAAATGCAGGGGCTCCTAAAGAGGCCAAGCCCCCCGGGCCCCCAAATCCCTAGCGACGGCACTGGCAACACTATTTATTTGATCTAATTGATTTGCTTATACTATTATGTTAGATCTCACATGTTTTAATTATTGTTTTTCTTTAAAATCCTAGTTTCTGTTACGCACAGCTTATCATAGAGATTGTGAATATTTTAAAATGTGTATCAATTCTAGATTGAAATGAATTGTACAATACTAGTGATTGCGTAGGACGTAATAATCTTCTTAATAGTCAGTTATATATGATCATATAAAAAAACGCATAGGAATCCAGGCCTTTTAGAAAAGTTGGGACTTTCAGTAGGGGACATAACTTCCACACACACAAAATTACATTCTAGAGCAGTTATTCAGCATTTGGTGGGGCGGGCGGAGGGAAGGGACACTAGGGGAGCAGGGAACATGTCGTCACATGGACATTTTATGCCTTCTTTTTATGTCCAGTAAGATCAGAAACCTTACTGCACTATTTTATATGATCTATATTACCTGTGTTGGAATACACGGGTTGAGGGGGGGGGGGGGAGTCCATAAAACATCAACAGAATATCGAAAGGCACTAGAACAAAAAATATTAAACTACAGTACGGTATCAAAGAAAAAGCAATAAACCCATGTCTAAGATAAACGTAATAAAAAAACAAAACTATTATCATACAGCCGTGACTTTCTTTATATTATATTTATAACAAAAAAAATATTAAAAATATTACGACCACGTCATAACTTTTTCAATGCAATATATAACATTTTCAGCCCCAGTCAAATAATTTATGTTTGTTTTAAGTTTTTAAGTTTGCGGTAACTAAGGCGCATACAACAACCCAAAAAATGAAAAGAAAAAAGGAGATTTAAGATGACTTATGTGATCTATGAAATCCACTGGTTATCTTTAAATTAAAATTTGAAAAAAAAATTCTTCTAACAATTTATCTTGATTTTTTATCAGTTATGCTTCCTTTATCCGTTGCAGAGTAAACACGGGACGCATCCCCCTTGTTTTAAGACCTCCCCCACCCCTTCACCTCTAGAGAAATGGGCATACTCGTAACACATTTCTTGAAATAGTTTAAAGTCTAAAGTCACCCTGACAACTGAAGAGAATGAAATGTTAAGAACACTGCACTAATGAATTTCTAACCAGAAAACAAGTACATTAACCAATAACCAAAAAGACACTTACAAATCTTTACAATCTTTATGTCAAGAAAAGTTAATTTCGGATTTGTTCATGTGTAGCATTAAGGGGGCTGCTTAAATAATGATTCCAGTGACACTTAACCCTCTCTGGTTCTAATGGTATTTTGAGTCTAATCTAGAAAACACACACTTAAAACGTAAAAACTAGATTTGGTGTCGAAAGAGTTAAATTTAAACCTACAGAAATAATTTCCTTCCTTTTCTGTAACATGGCACTATTTGTTCTAATCCAGGAAAATTAATAAGAGGTTTAGTGCCTTATTGTTGATAATATATTAATTAATATACAATACAAGTTTATTTGTGTGTGC
The DNA here is from genome assembly GCA_949126835.1 of Anisus vortex. Lineage (NCBI taxonomy): Eukaryota > Metazoa > Mollusca > Gastropoda > Planorbidae > Anisus > Anisus vortex. The sequence goes on from OX421500.1 coordinate 8,373,919, forward strand.
GGCTTAGAGAGAACGCGGCGTGTCACGGAGTTGCACTTGAAGGTACAGGAATGGCCAAATACTAAGATTATGTTAGTAAAGGAATGCCTAAATTATCTGGGGAAAATCTTTATATCCTATTAGTTTCTTATTCAAAATATCAGTTATAGATTGTCAAATTACTGCATAGCGTGTTTGAGTACATCGATGACTGGAATATTAAAGACAGTGTGTTAGCACACACACATCATGGACAAAGTACTCCATCTTCTTAGCACATGAATACAACAATACTCTAAGATTTATTATGTAAACATGGGCATTGCACTAAACTACAGAAGGGTGCTGCAACCAGAATGTTACAGTACTCTAAAGATGTTATGTTAACATTGGCATGGCACATACTGACATGTTCATCATCGAAATGTCGCAGTACTCTAGCATATATGTTATGTAAGCATAGGAATGTCGCAGTGCTCACTGTATTTTTTAGTACAGGATCGATGTATTAATCTCAGATTAAAGTACAAACGTAATGCCTAGGAAAGCATCATTGTATCATTAAATGCATTGTCAACTTTATCTCTTAAGCATACATTAACACAGAAGGGTCATTTTATTCTTTACTAACATCACCGTATTGACAAAATACTTTGAAATTCTCCTGTTTAAACAGCCTTTATACAAATAAAATAAAACGGTATACACTTGTAAAAGCAAATGTACTATATTCACTATCCAATACCTTCTTCATACAAGCATAGAGAATTAGGTTTTTATGATTGAATTTTTGCTCTTTTTATCGAATAAATAGAACAGCACAAAACATATCTTTATATTATCACTATAAACGATGAAAAGTTATACAGAAATCCAATAAATGCAAATATGTATGTTAAGAACTAGCGCGTAGAAGAAAGACCCACTAGAAGTTTCAATAAACAAAGCAAAGTTTTATTAGTTATTATTTTAACTTTAACAATAAAAAAATTATTTGGAACCTCTTGACGTCGCTGTGAGTATGGGTGTCAGTTGGGGCGTCAGTTGGGGTCTGTGTTGGGTGGGGTGGGAACAAGCGGACCCTGATGAATGGGTTGCCTGAACAAGTCAGGCAAACCAGTAACTTATCATTTAAAAACACTAGACTAATAGAAATGCTGGACTAAACTTAAACCGCAGATGAGCGCTGGACGCAATAATCTTCTTCATAGAAGGAGCGTCTGTGATGTATAAGGTATAGGAACACCTTTAGATTTTAAGGCCTTATAAAATATTATGAGATGTGCCCATCCCCCACCCCTTCTTATCGTGAATTGCATTTTTATATCTGTTGTCTAGGCGTTGTCCCCCTCTCTATGTAAAGAAAAAAAACATTGTGGATGCAAATAACTATGGGGGCTTTAAGAGGGTTAGTGGACAATGTTAAGGAAACGTTCGTTTCTCATTGACCACACATTGGGGTATGTCCAGGCGTGACGGTGACAATGAAAGGGTTCGGATCTGGACTGAGTGACCGTCTCCCATTTTTTCTTTAAATTCTAGCACAAACTAGTCTCAGGGTGACCGGGTTTGTCTGAAACGCCCCAGGGAATGTAGGAGGGAAAGGGGGTTGAGTGCGCAGCCAGTTATAAATCTACGTTTTTGGTCTCCCACATTGGAATGGATAAGTTTTAGTTGTTGATATAGACATGTTTGGCGAGTAGAGTATTACATTTACAATGGCTGTAAACAGACAGAATAAAAATGCTATTAGATAGATGCATAGACAGATATCATGACGGACGGACGTATATGTGTACATACAAATAGACATACAAATAGACATTCAGATAGACAGACAGACAGATAGATAGATAGATAGATAGATATACTGATAGACAGATAGACATACATATATATATATAGATAGATAGATAGATAGATAGATGGACAGACAGATAGTCAGATAGATAGACAGATATATAGATAGATAGATAGACAGATATATAGACAGATAAATAGAGGGATAGAGAGACATATAGATTGGCAGAGATATAGACAGATATATTGTCGGAGATATAGACAGATAGATAGACAGACATGCACGTATGTAGACAGATAGACAGGTAGACGGGTAGATAGATAGATAGATAGATAGATAAACAGATAGTTATAGATTATTAAGATAGATGAGTAAATATTCTGTACTATGTTAAGTATCTATACAAACCCACACACACAAGTAATAAATAAAGTATTAGTTAAAGCGTCATGTATATTTAAGTTTACATGTTTAGAGGGAGTTGGGAGGGGTAGGTGTGTGTGGAGAGGGGGAATGGGTGGGGGAGGGGGCTGGGTTTGGGGGAAGAGAGGGGCCCCACAAAAGACACACACAATGAAGGGAGGGGCCCACATAAGACACACACAATCAAAACCCCATCAAGCATTGCAAGATCAACAGCTCGGCGTCTCGCGTCGTCATCAACAGTCTCTCTTCCTTGTCTTTAAGAATATGTTCACCGAGCCATGAAAAAGGTGCTTCTAATATTTGTTAAGACTGGCTGTATGCATTCTTTTCCATTTATTCTTTCTACGTACGTTTCTCTTTCTTCCTTGTAAGTCTCACTCCTTTACATTTTTTTCTTCCTTGTATTTTTAAAAATTCTGTTTCTTCAAATTTTCTTTCTCTCTCTGTCTTTCTCTTCTTTTTTTTTTTTTTTTTTTTTGTGTTCTTAAAAAAAACATTAGCGTCAACAGAACAAGGGTAAACAGTGCCACGGATACACCATACAAACATAAATTATTGTCTTTTGTCAACCATTGTAAAAACACTATTATGGTACAGCATACAATCCCTATTTATGCATTCTTGGTTTATATAAAAGCTTAACATATATAATTAATTTTATGCATTGTTGTTTACATAAAGCTGAACATATGTAATGTATTTTATGCATTTTGGTTTATATAAAGGTTAACATATATAATTTACTTGATGCATTTCTTTTTCATTGAAAGCTATTTCAAAAGACGAAAAATTTTCTCTTTGTAAATGTAACTGATCATGAAAGAGTTAAATCCGGTCTTATGACTTTATTATAATAATATGTATTACTACAACGGCCTTTTGTGCCAGATTTATAAGTCACGTATGGCTCGTCTATTTGAGAGACGGGGAAGTATCAATCTATTCCATATGCAGATCCTACACTATTTCATACACACGACGTCATTGCTAGCTGTTTACGTTAGCTTCCATAATATACCGGTACTCGATACCAGGAACAACTTTACCAAGTCTTAACATTTGAACAACGCGTTTATTATAAATAGGGAATACGTGCCAAGCTGTTCTTAGAGTCTATGTCTAAAACTTAGTTTTATTTGACAGACGCAGAAAAAAAAATGTGAAGTTGGAGGCGTCTCCCAGATGGCTCGACGCTTGTAGAAGCAGTTCTGCAAAAGCTTGCTGTGCGGGGCATGGCGGAGAAAAGCCAAGGATGGGCCCGAAGAAGCTTAGAAGAAGGTGGTGGAGCAGGTCGAAGCCCTACATGGGCTGCACCATGAAATGGATGCAGACGTCTCCAAAATGCCCCCTCCCCCTACTTGTTCCCGTATCAGTCTTAGTCGCTTTCCTTTGCACACTAAAATGTTTTATAGTCATGCTCATATCAGGCTTTAGAAAAAAATATCAATGTTTAAATAGCCTTAAATAATTGTGACTATATCAAACTCTCTAACTATCTATATATCTATGTATATCTATCTATATAAATTTATATACATAAATACACATATTTATACATTTACATAATTAATTAGAAAATGTTCTTCCTATATCATTGTGGCTTCTCTGGTGGCCTATAAGACCAATTTGTGCCCTAAACCTTTTGCATAATATGTCGCACTCAAAGGTTGTGGTTTTAGGACTCGGCAGTGCCGTGCTGGGTGACATGTTTCCCTCCCTCCCCCTTTTTTAAAAATATAATAGGGGGGCACAGTGACCTAACAGGGCAGTGGCTGGCGTATCAAAGGTGCCGGGTTCAAATCTTGGTGAAGGCTTAGTTTTTTTTCCAGGTCTGGAGGATGGCCATGACTTTGGGCATAGTAAATGCGACTGGGCGTTGGGATGGTCGCGGTATCCTCTAGTATGTCGTGGCCACGGAAACCTAAACTATGGATCAAATTGAATTGGTCTGAAGGGTAATACTTTTTTTTAACATATACAGTATATACATTTCATGCATATATTGTATAAATATATAGCAGACACTGTTATTACCCATAAAAAACGGTAGACCACTTCCTACTTGAATTATCTAACCTAACCTACCTCAGACAACACCTAACCTACCTCAGACAACACTTACCTACCTCAGACAACACCTAACCTACCTCAGACAACACCTAACCTACCTCAGACAACACCTTACCTACCTCAGACAACACCTAACCTACCTCAGACAACACCTTACCTACCTCAGACAACACCTAACCTACCTCAGACAACACCTAACCTACCTCAGACAACACCTAACCTACCTCAGACAACACCTAACCTACCTCAGACAACACCTTACCTACCTCAGACAACACCTAACCTACCTCAGACAACACCTAACCTACCTCAGACAACACCTAACCTACCTCAGACAACACCTAACCTACCTCAGACAACACCTAACCTACCTCAGACAACACCTTACCTACCTCAGACAACACCTAACCTACCTCAGACAACACCTAACCTACCTCATACAACACTACTTCCCCTTTAATCTAATATTACAAACACACACTTATAGCCTACAGAACAACTATAAAGGACATGTAAATACGTTTGTCTGGCATTGACTGCAATCGAGCAAACTGCTCTGCAGACTGGCTAACAGAACAAGAAGGAAGAAAAGTATATATTATATATATACCAGATATATATGCTTGTCAATATGGGATAGTGTAATGGCTATATAATTCACAAAATTATAATTATACTTTAATCCAGTGCACAGTTTGTAAGTTTTGATACACACCAGGACGTCTATCTGGGGAGTTAACTCTTTAAAAAAAAAAAAATAGAAACAAACATCCATTATTATTTCTAAAACCAGACGAGATGGGCCACGGTGGATACATGACTGGCGTACCGAAAAGTTGTTGGTTCGAATCCTGGTGAAGGCTAGAATTTGTTCCCGGGACTAGAGGGAGTCCCTGAGTCAACCCAGCTCCAATTGACAAGTCTTAATGAGGCGTGAACTTTTGAACCCAAATGTTCGTGAACTTTCTGTTCTATTTTTAAACTAATAAACAAAAAAAGCATGCTTTTGCTGGTGTTTGACAATTGATTTCAACCTCGACGTCCAGTTCTAGTCTTTTAGAATTATACAAAGGATACAATATTAGTTATGAGGAATCCGTTTTTACATCAAAAGTGAGTAGGCGATAACTAATACTCAAGTGTTAGTCGCGTGAAGTTAAATATTTATTTGTTTACAAAATAAATTAGTCAAGAGTTGCGTTTTCTTGGTTATTGAAAATCAAAATGCGTTAATTCATAAAAACGAATAACAAAAATTCCTTTGTATTTAGCAATAAGTTTGATATTTTAAAAAGGTGATTTTTCACTTCTGACTTTCACAATACATTGCTTTGTTTTGTAAACATCTTTTGGAAATGAAATACATTTTAATCCCCAACAAATTTGAGTACAACCAGTAAAGTAGCACACAGGCATGTTTCGAAACAAATGATTGAATTCGACCGGAAAGGTTTTTTATTTGTCGACCTTTTATGCATGCATACACGTTAAGACTTGTCAAATGGTACACCTGACACTAGTTTTGGATAAAGTAAAGTCGACTGGGCACCCTGCTGGCCACACAATTTCCTAGTACGCCGTGGCCACAGAAACTGGTGAACGCTACTCCACCGACCCTACGACCAAATTAATATGGTCCGAACGGTACCTTACTTTAAATACCAGACGAGAGGTTTGAACAGTCAATATGGCCGCCTCTACGTTTTAAAAGAAACATTATGTTATATTTAATTTTCTAATACTTCCACCTGTATCAACTACCCATGGCGGGGGCGGGGGGATCCCAGGATTTAGTCATTTTATTTTAGACTTAGAATTTTTCTTTCATAAAAAACAAACAAATCTAATTCCAACTAGGAAGCGACAGATTCAAATTAAAAAAAAAAAATGAATGAGTGAGTGCCCACACTATAAGCACAAACTAAAAATAAAAACATGATTCTTTACACACACACACAAAAGCATATAATGGAGAACATACAAACATGCCACTCAATTGAATGGCTTCCATTATGTAAACCATGTTAAACTCTCGCCAAAGTTCAACAGTGTGTTTGCTAAACTATTGAAAACCCGCCCCTAGCTGCGATCGAATGGTAATAAATGAGGCATGATTTTTTTTAATCGATAAGAAGCCACCATAATATTAAAATACGCTATTTGTATGATCAAAAGTCAAATATATGCCCCCCCCCCCCTCCATCTTCTACCCCACCCCACCCACAAGACTATGTTTGTGTAACTGTTATTGATTGGTTGATCACGTGATATGCTTATGTCAACAACAAACAAACAAATAAAAAAAAGCCGCTATTAGATTACTCTCAAAACAAACCGTTCAAAAGGTTTAAAATATTATATAGTCCAGTGACACCACTATTCTATAAAAAAAAAATAATATTTACGGGATGGGAATTACAGAAAACTAACAGTTAACAGATTTAAAGCAAGTACTGCAATGCGAAACATAGTTTAGTATACACATTTTAAATATCATATTTCATAATATAATAATATTACAGCAATGATTTCAGATTATAAGAAGTTGCAATACCCGAATGTTTTATGAATATTTGAAAAAATCAATAATATAATAATATGAAGCTAAAGTGATATTCATTGATCCAAGAGATCTGTTCAAAATACAGTAAAGACTGCGTGATATCATGACATGTATAGATCTTTAGATTGGCCGGTGATATGCTTAAGTAGGGTTGCCAGACATTTTGGCAAAAGGAGGACATGTTCTCTTTTTTAGCCCTGTGTCCTCCGTCCGGCAGGCAAAGCTAAAAATCCTTAAAATGTCCGGCTTTTGAATGCCAAAGGTTTTTTTAATGCTTTGCGCACTTTTTATATTATAATTAACTGTCAATTTAAATGGTTGGGTGGGGTAAAGCCAAACAATTGGAGTATTTAGCAGGAAATGTAATACATTAGATTGTGTTATCTAATGTGTTGTTAATTTTAATTGCAGTGGAGTTCGTTTTTTCAAAGTTTCCCAAATGTAAGTTGCTTTTCAGAGTTACTAAAAATTTGTGAACTTTTTTTCTGTATCCCTTGACATAATTGTAATATGGGAAGAAAGTTTTCATTGATAAACGCGCAAAGGACAAGGGACGTTAACTCTGTAAATGGAAAATTCTTAGAAAGAACAACTTGAAAAATCTAACATGTGAACAGTTTTATATATTTGTGCTTGCTAACGAATATCTTCTGTAAAAAGTTGGCTCGTCTTAGCAATTTGTTGTATTATAGGCCTAATTAAGAAAAAATGTATAAATTGTAAAATTGACTCTTTTCAAATAATTTAGTATCTTTGCATTTCTAGAAAAAATGTCAATCGAATTTATATTAAAACTTTTTTTTTACAAGGCTTTTTCTTGGTTAATTTACTAATAGATATTTATTGGCAACCATTTTAGTAAAATTGCATTGATTGCTGATTAAATATATTGAGTTATTACTACTTTACTCTATGCTCTTCGGTCCTATAGTGTTTGTAGGGACTGAAGTCATGATCTATAACATCGTGAAGGAAAATATCAAATAATGGAGACGCTAATATCAAATTTAATGTTTACGAATATAATGTTGTTTCCATTGTAGTAATTGTGTGTGATTAGTTCGTTTTATAAAATCTAACGACTGAACTTCTAATGTTGAGTAAATAAAAATATATTGTTAAAAATATTTCATGAGCTAGTTTCTCAACTTACGTCTCTGTCTGATCTGAAGCTTATATTGTGTATTGTGTTCTGTAAAATATGTAATAATTTACATCACAAAGCCCTATTGTTTTATTATTAAAATACTAGTGGTTATGCCCGTCAAAATGACGGAGAAACGAAAGACTAAAATATGGTGTGCGTAAGACTAGAATCATTTTGGTGTCCGTTTTTGTTAAAGTAATGTACCTGTTGGACCAAACTGATCATAAGGCCGGTGTAGCAGCGTTCACCAGTTTCTGTTGCCATGACATACAAGGTGATTTTGGGGCCAGCACAATGCACAGCCGCCTTTACTTTACAACAACTAAGGTCAGGTACCCATCAGAGCTGGGTAGACTCAAGGGACACCCGGGGGAGGGGGGGAATCCTAGCCTTCACCAGGATTCGCACCCGGAACCTTCGAATGGACAATCGAACGCGCTGCCTTGAGAAAATTTTATCAAGAAAATAAATGGGATGATACAAAACAACAACACAGAAACATAACGAAGAAAACTTTTGCATGGCGTCGTATGTGGACAACCCCTACCAAAATACGTTCCGCTACTAATTTTCTATTTTCGAGTCTAAAGATTTCAGTTTGTTGATCAACTCTTTGCGCGATACACAGGCAAGTGTGGTGTTAAAGACCAAGTGAAGAGCTTTTTATCAAAATTGAGTTAACATTTGATTTTGATAGTAAATAGTGTATTCAGTATCTGAATGTTAAAAAAAACATTTATACAAAATATCAAAGATACATTTTAAGTAATTAGTTCAACATTTGCACTTAAATGTGTGTGTTTTTCGGATGATTACTCCAAATCTCGTAGCCATTTGAGATGTTTTTATTTCCGGCAATATAGGAAAGTGACGTAACATAAAGGATTCCGACTAGGAAAAATGAATATAGTCACGTGTTTTGAATCTATTGCCACATGTTTTGAATCTTTTCCCGGTTCTTATTTTTAACAAAATGGTTAAATATAGATTTATAGCGTCTATTTTTATGTATTTATTTCCCTTGTGATACGTCACTGCCGTATGAGGCTATTCCAAATCTCGTTCCTTTGAGAAAAACCTCTTCACTTGGTCTTTAAATGGTGCACGGGCGAGGGAGCCTCCCTAGATCGCTGAATAGATTATCTCACCTCTAGAGATTACCTTAGTATGACTGACTGAATGGATGAAACGAATGGTGGAATAAGAATGGATGAATGAATAGATTGGTGGATAAGAAGTGTAGATTGAATTTCTCCGGGATGGTGTTAGTTATTCAGTCAAAGAGAAATAAATATGATGTATAATGCTTTTAGATGGTGGTAAAGTTAATAAAATGGCGCTTATTTCATATCATGGTCTAGGAACAAAGGCTACACAATGGGTTAGTTGAAGAGATAGATAGTTGGTGAATTATTTGACTATATCAGAGCTAGGCATGAGACTATGTAAAGAAAAAAAAAGATATAACAGAATTAGGATACAGACAAACAAACAAACAGACTCACAGACAGATAGGCTATACACACATATTAAAAATAGAATAGAAAAATAGAATAACAGTTGACCTATTAAATTGATTATCTTATTCTGTTCACGGGCGATCATCAACGTTTAGGGCCTATATAAGTATGTGTTAATGAGAGGGGGGAATATATACATAAAAATTATTTTTTTTTAAATAATTGATCTAGTGTAAGTTATTTTAATAGATTGTATGTGTGTCTGACTTTTATAAAATTAAAATTAGATGACGTTAAATTAAATAACGTGCCAAATTGCTCCTTAATGTTATCATGCTCTTTTCACCATTTTGGTGGTCTTTCATGTGCCATTTAAAAACACTCTGTGTGCCAAGTATGGCACGCATTGCATAGATTGCCTATCCATGGACTAGAGTGTAGTCTAACCAATACTTTTAATAAAAACAGTGGATATTATATGATTGCCAATTTTACCGTTGCCAATTTTACCGCTTTGCGTGTTTTGCCGAATTTACCTATTCCGAAATTACCTTTGCCAAAATCACCTTGCCTAAAATACCGGTTCCGAATTTACCATTGCCAAATTTACCGAGCACCCAAATTCACATATGAATATTGGCTATCCTACTCTAAATTAGGAGGTAAATAGTAATACTGTAGATTATTTGATTAATGTGATTAGGTTAGGGCCGACTAGACCTATTTACACTTTCAATTTCACTTTATACGCCTACACTTATAATGTTTCGTAGACTCGGCTAATGGCTAAGAAGGGCAGCTACGATTTCAAGTGATAGTGTTGGTGAATAGGCTATCTAGTCAAGTCACTAATAGGCTCACATAGTCTATGATCTATGTCTATGATAATAATAAAATAGCCTATTTTATTTAACAGACATAATACAGCTTAAATCTTAATAAGACTTAAAACAGAACACATCATTTAAAAAAATGCTCGAGCCTATATGAAACTTTATTAATACAACGGCCATTGTTACTTGTACACCATTACTCAAAGTAAACAAAAATCACGTGCTTTTTGTCACGTGATTGCAAACGCCCAATATAGCCGAAACAAAGCGAGTTATCTTTTTATGGTTTTTGCGGGCCAAAGCTAGAAAAAAAAGGATGCGCAAAATTTTACTGTGGAATAAGGTATGATATCACTTATATTTATTTTAATCTATCAAAATATAAATAAAATATAAACATAGTTTACAAAGAAAGGGAGTATAATAAAAACTGTGTTTTTATGGGTTAGTTTATTAAACATGTAGGCCCCTATGGTACAAAAAATATAGTGTGGTTTTTTTTTATCATTTATCTTGTGTAAGTTATTTTAAGAGATTTTATATGTGTCTGGGTATGACGTTTATAAAATTATAATTTTACGATTTTATGTGTTAGTTTGACGAATGTTCTTTTTTTTAAATATGTATGGGCCTAGTGGTAGAGGCTTCATTGTGTTGTTCATTGTTAAAAAATTATCTTGTAGCTAAAGATACTAATTTTAATAATCTAGTTTTGATAAACAAGGTATAAAGAATTTTTAGTCGCCCACACCCAGCGGATGTTCAGTAGCGCGTGACCAGCTTGGAACAAAAACAGAAGACAAACATTCTGATTCATGGTTAACCTACTACGGGAATTTCCAAAACATATTTTAATAAGCAAAGACTGTCGGCATTGCGTTTCATTAATCGAGCAGTTACAGATTCTAAAACTTTTTAAAAACTGCGCGGTTTAAGAAAAGCGTAGGACGCAAGAATTTTATGTGTTGAAGGAGTTTCTATTGGCCTATTATTATAACAAAAGAAAACTATGTTGAATGATGAAATTGATAATGAACAATGAACAATATTTAATTTGCTACATAGTAGACAAGTACAACAAAGGCAGTCATAATCAAAGACATATTATCTAGATAATTATAACATAAGTAGATAATATAAATGTTACCGACAAAAAGTAATAATAAATAATATATGAAATTGGTAGGCATTGCTCACGGAAGTACGATTTTAGACCCAAGTTTTAATTTATACAACTTTTTGACGCAGAGAGCATCAATTTCTTGTGTCATGTCTCATGACCTATTCTGGTATTGTGTGGCCAGTACAATGCCATCTTTTCTCACTGTCCCCCAAAAATGTATGTTTCCACCATCCGGCGCCCCGGGCATAGACCACACAATCCCCTGATCGTGTATTTTATTTGCCAAAATATAAGGTCGAGACTGACGCACTATCACTTCCCGGATCCCCCCCCCCTCCCACAACAGTACAGCAGAATATATGTGTATATTATATAGTTTATATAAAAATACCACTAAATGGACATTTTTGTAATAGGTGAGTCTAAATTTAGCTACAGCTCATAATTAGGGATCATAACTAGTCTGATACATGTTTGTATTTTAAATCAATATCCATTTTATATCACACAAAGGCTACAATAGACGTTTCAATTTCTTGTGGGTCACGGAAGAGAAATATTATTTAAAAAACAAACAAACAACTGAACCACGAAATAGAAAAAAAAAGCCAGGGATTCTGTGGTGTCAATCTTCTAAAAGACATTTCTATGGGAAGTACTGCGCCATTGCCTGCCAGCATTGCATAAGTGTAATGACATAACGAGGATTTAACGATAGCATATTATGTGGAGGTTTTGTTGAATGCGTAGGGCATGAAATGAATGGGTTCTCGCCTATGTCAGCAATAGCTGGTGAACCGTACAAAAAAAAAGGTGTTGGCTACATAAACAGAGTGCTTCGGTTGAAATGGTGTTCGTTCAAGTGTTGTCAAATATATCAATGAGGACGGTTGACATAATTTAAAGGTGTAATTATGATTTAGATTCATGTTACGGGCTCTTTAACCTTAACAAGGAAAGGAGGTTAAATAAAATAGAAACACGTGGGGCGAACCACAGAATAGAACGCTAAAGGGTACATCAAGGCGGGCATAACAATATCCTACCCAAGACTAGCCACCCGAGGCATGACGATAAGGCGTGTCCCTTAACATAGGGTGCGGTCTCCGCAGTACATGCACTACACTTTTCTCCCCACCTGCGGAATCCTACCCCCCCCCCCTCAGATCTTCAACGCGGTGGGTCGCTCGTATACCTGCACTGTCACCCGGTACCACAAATCCCAGACTATATAGGTCTGAACATCCAGGCACCAGGGCGGCATTGAGACGGGCTGTTGCGCTCATCTCTTCCTCCCCACCGAGTATCGGAGCCTATTGACGGTGCAATGGTACTCGCACGTGCAACAGAGGCCGTCCCACATGCTATTCATGTAAGCGTATCGGTGGTTTACTCACTTCAACAGACTTTCATTTACAGATCAAGTATCTCATAATAAATGTGTAAATAAATTTAAAAAAATTATATCGACCGTAAGTCATCGAATGGATTATTGCACAAAATTAATGTCCGAGTTCTCGATACCGTTAAGAAACACTGACTTGGTGTGATGGTCAATGATGGTGATAATGAGATTCAAGTTCCCAACACCATTAGGAAACTCCGCAGGAAGGGTCAGGCAACAGTAGCCCCAGTTTCGTACAGGTCACTCACTGCCCTATATGTGCCTATTTCGGAAGGTTTTTTCCCAACCATGACTCGCGGTAGTGTCGTAATTGCAGTGAAGCAGAAGAGACGGTTGAGCATGTGCTTTTAGACTGCTCTGCCTTGCAGGAGCACAGATTTGATTGGTACTGTCAACTGTTTGCACCGAACCTATATTATGGTGACTTAGCTACACTGCGTAGCACAAGTGTATTAAAATTTGTCCTCAGTGCCCTATGAGATTAATCTCAATTCGTATACTCAGTTCAGTGAAGTGAGTCTGGTGATGATGAGGTTCAATTTGAGAAAAGATATTTTTTTTAAAGCCATTTCCTTGTCATTATTAATGGTACCTATTTCCTTCCATTTTTTTTATAAAAAATTAAAATCCTTTTTATAAAATTTAATTCTAATACGCCGAACCTACGAGCAGATGTAGGCCTATCCACCTGCACATTTGAGTTGACGAAATCAGGTACCCATCAGAGCCGAGTAGACTCGGTGACACTCTCCAGGCCCGAGAACAAATCCTAGCCTTCACCAGAATTCGAACCCGGGACCTTTGGTACGCCAGCCGAACGCGCTCTTAGCTGGGTCACCGTGCCCTTCTGTGCTACAATATATGAAAGAAAATGTCAAAGAGTACGTTTTCATTAAAGTAAAAGTTCAATATTTTCGTCGACATGGTTTATCGGTATAGTGTTAGACTTTCAATCCGATAGACTAAAGTTAAAACGATGCTGTTGTGTTGTTTTTGTAACTAAACATTATGGCCAACTAATTGGACAGTTACGCTAAGTACCACTGCAGGGTTAGAGTCGATACAGACGCCTTTGAGTGGTACAAAGTCTTATTGTGTTGGGGTAACAACACAATCGTATAGTGTCCTTGTTCTCTGTAACGCCCTGATAATGCTGGTCTTAACACTTACAGTCCCGGGAGCGTATATTGCGGAACTGAAGGCAGCATAGATAGAAGTAGGTCGGTACGGGAAGGGTTAAGCCTTTGTATCAACGACAAACTGGCCAGGACATAAATGGACCTTAACTATATTGAAATTGGTCAAAAGGTTTTCTGGTGGCTATTCAGTGGCGAATGGGCTTTACATGAATGGTGGGTTCTAGGTTGTGGGGGGAAGAGGGTGAGGTGAATACATGTACAGTACTAAAGCCAATTTGTCCAAGAGAAACGCTAAAAGTTTCATGGGACCTGTTGTTCCGCTTGACTGACCATAAAATGTTAAGGTTCAATACACACTTCGAATCATACATTGGGAATTGGGAATCTACACACAAACAATCTAAGAATCTAAACATATTGGTAATCAACGCATACTGAGAATCTAAACATCATGATAATCCACACACACTAAAAATCTATACACACTGGGGAATCTACGCACTCTGAAAATCTACAATTTACACACAGTGGGAATCTACACACACCTGGAATCTATACACACACTCAAAATCTATACATTTTGATGATCTACACACTCTGGGAAATCTTCTCACACTGGGAATCTACACACACTAATGCTCAACGTACACACACAAGCATCCACACCATAACAAACGCCAATAAAACAAAACAAACTGTTTAACTATTACTTAAGTTTCAATACTATGGGGCAATTCCCTAATCCGTGCGTTCATGTTTGGATCAAATACCGATCCTGTTTGTCTTGTGTTTCAACAACTATATATCCCAGTCATGCACTTTTATCTGTTAATTTCATACCCAAGACATCGTTAAAAATTTAAACAATAGCAGTTGGTGGCGTTTTTTTTTAATCATTATTTTTCTCATACCCAGCACTCTTTGTTATTGACATTTAATACACGTCTGACAATAAAAGTTCCCGCCATTTTCTCTTTTTTATTACTGTATTTACTGACCCCTTCCTCATTTTACGACCCTGATCTCACCGCCCATTGTTTTCTTTATCTCCGTGGATTCAAAGTTGGCAGTATTAAAATTGACATAACGGTAAAAGGAAGCCAAACGTGTACGATTTTGATCGTAACATTTTGGATGAAGGGGATATTACTATACAAGGACAGAGTTCACGTTTGTTGTTGAAATCAAAGACTATAATGAGATGGACCGCTTGCATTAATATTTCTATTATTTGATAACTCGAATGACTTCTTTTCGGAATTCCCGATTCCCTTTTGCAATGTAGTCCTACACTTCCATTGTATATAATCGCTTTGATTTTGTCAATGATAAATTTAAATTAAAATAGACAGATGTATATAGCGGAAAACAATTTAAGAAAACGTATGAGTGTAGAAGTAATTTAAGACAGTGTTATTGGATGCTCACGGGAAGAGAACATATTATACGCCCTAAAAATAGAGCAAGCGGTCCATCTTATCATAGGCTTTGTTTAAATCAATCGCGTGTCAGAGATTTCTAATTGAAATGTGAAATACAATTAGAATAATATATCCTGCATTCCTTTGTTTCATGTGACATAACGGGCGGCTGGATAGCAAAGTCGACAGTGAGCTCGTGTTCACAAGCTCGACTTCATGGGTTCGATCCACGGTGCAAGACAATCAGAAATAAAATATCCACCGCCGACTTTGAGAGGAGATGGGCTCCGCCAAGTCTACCAAACCCACTGAAAGTACTGATCGACACGCAGTTTAGGTTAAGTGACAAAAGGTTAATGTATATTAAAAAAAAGCACTCTTTATTCTCGAGTGACATCTGGACATCAAATGGGTTACCTGAGCAAACCAGGAAAACCTAGTAACGTAACCATCATTTAAATCGAAAGGCAAGACTTAAAACTCAAAATAAAAAACCACGGATAATCGTAGTACGCAATGATTTTCAGTACAATCAGTATAGGTGGATCGTCTGTAATGTATACGACAACCAAAGATAAGATATCAGCAATCTGTACAAAATGAGTCTGGGAAAGCCTTTTGTTTCTAGATGTATAAACTTAGATCTAGTTGAATTTTGAAGAAAAAAAAATGTTTTCATGCAATAATAAGACTTATCATTTACTAATTGCTATTTTGTGTGTTCAGATATCGTATTTGACAAATGAAAAATTTATGTTATAGGAGGCTTAGTACCTGGTACTTACAAAACACATTTTCATGAGTGGGAGCAGATGAAGAAACCGAAAAGAGTGGCTTAACCATAGACTATAATATACATGGACTGCTTGCTTTATATTTCTGCTATATGATGACTCGAAACACCGATTTTCTGAATTCCCGATTCTAAATAAAGTAGTTGCTATAAAGTAGTTTCTATACTAGTTCCGTTTTATTAAATCGCTCTGATTTTCTGAAGTAAAATTAAAATCGAAAGTTGTATACAGCGGAAACATTTAGAGATCAGTGTTGTATGCGCACGGAAAAAGAATACAAGCTACAAATAGAGCAAGCTGTCCATCTTATTATAGTAAATGATAATTGGAATAATAGTAGAACAAGTATTAATTTAAAGTCGAAAAATGCGATTAAAACGGAACTTGTATAGCAACTACTTTATTTAGAATCGGGAATTACAAAACAAGAAGATAAGAGCATAAAAAAACTCAGGCAAGCGGTACATGTATATTATAGTCTATGGCTAAACATAGATCTAGTCGAAATCAGCAGAATATTCGGCTCGCAACCGGAAAACGTTTACCTACGACTGACTTAAACTCAGAAAATTAATACACAACTCTGAATCCCCACCCCAGGGTGCAGCATTCTGTGAAAATTGAGCAGATCTAAACTCCAATGTTGATAAAAGCAACAACACAACGAAAACCCTCAACTTTTGCCAGAAGACTTGAACCGTTATGAATACATTGACTTCTTCACGATTCTGTCTCTCTAGAACGCACATCTATTTATGCTAATGAGCTTCTACCACCCTTTTATTTTATATTAACTTTTATTATTTTATTTTAACTTTTATATTAACTTTTATATTAACTTTTACATTAACATTTATATTAACTTTTATTATTTTATATTAACTTTTATATTAACTTTTATATTAACTTTTATATTAACTTTTATATTAACTTTTATATTAACTTTTATATTAACTTTTATTATTTTATATTAACTTTTAAATTAACTTTTAAATTAACTTTTATATTAACTTTTATATTAACTTTTATATTAACTTTTATATTATTATTAACTTTTATATTAACTTTTATATTACCTTTTATTATTTTATATTAATTTTTATATTAACTTTTATATTAACTTTTGTATTAACTTTTAAATTGACTTTTATATTAATTTTTATATTAACTTTTATATTAACTTTTATATTAACTTTTATATTAACTTTTATATTAACTTTTATATTAACTTTTATATTAACTTTTATATTATTTTATTAACTTTTATATTAACTTTTATATTAACTTTAATATTAACTTTTATATTACTTTTATATAATTATATTAACTTTTATATTAACTTTAATATTATTATATTAACTTTTATATTAACTATAATATTAACTTTTATATTACTTTTATATTTTACTTCTTATAATTAGGCCTACTAATTAAATTTCTCGCCCCGTAGACAACAACTCTTTTTTTTTAAATATATTTCGGAAATATTTTCGGTAATTCAAGCTACCTTCTGGCACAAACCCTTACCCACTCACTACCTACGTTTTTACCCGTCAATAGGTATGCGAAGTTTTTGGTGCGTGTGTCGTGTGTGTGTGTGTTTTCTTTACCCGTGTCAATTTAATTGTGTCAAGTCTATGAATAGAGGCTTGGGTAAATGCTGAAAAAATAAGAAGTATTGAATTATTCCTTGAATTGAGATTGTGAGCAGGGTCAAAGGGTCATGATTGACGTCTTATTGTACGTTTTTGGTGATCAGTCACTCGTGAAAACACTGAGTTATTGGGACGCATTTTGGACTTGTTTCACCTTGAATTTTTATTATTTTTTAAGTTGGCAGTAGTGTGATTTGTATAGTTCGTTGGAATGTGTAGATATATTAATTTAGGCACGGACAGAATTACGAAAGGACGGGCTGGCTGACTGGCTACCTAGCGGGCACACTACGTCGTACAGACGGGGAAAAAAAGTCGAAACCAGAAAATACTAAACACGTTTTTTTCCCGTCGATACGACGTGGTGTGCCTGCTGGGTACGGAATATCAGACGTATGGACATATGGATTGGCTACATATAGTAAAGTACCCTTCGGACCAAACTGATCATAGGGCTACATATAGTAATAGACTAATAGACAGAAAGCCAAATTATATAGATAGATAGATACTTAGATAGATAGATATGTAGATAAATAGATAAGTAGATGGATATGCAGATAAAAAGATAGATATGCAGATAAATAGAATACAGAAATTTGGACTTAAATATCGATATGCAGATATGCAGATAGTCTAGATAGGCAGATAGACATATCGAAAAGTAACTATGAAAAAATCTCCGCACTCAATATTGGTCAATGAAGTGGTTCAATATCTATAGCCATGGTGAATGGTTTCCATGTCTCTCTATTGATATAATTTATATAACTAAATTTCTTAAAGTTTTGAGAAAGTTGCCGTCAGATTTAAATTCTGCATGATTCTGGCTACACCTCATTTTGTAATTCACTGTTAGAACCAATTGCCCCACATAACCTACAAACACTATTTTTGTATGCCGTCGAGATAACACGTAAACATATAGCCGTATTTCTGGTGTAACAGATCCATGGTGTAAACCTACCGAAAGTGGTAAACAAAACCCAGCATTCTTTACGTGTGAGGATTCTGGGGATTCCCATTTAGTGGTTGAGAAGTGTGAGTCATAGTATACGAGGGTTACATTACTTAATATATAGGGTATTATAGTTAGTTGTGTTTTTGTTGTTGTTTTGGAACATAATAGGTTTTCCTTTTGCTACAATATATATATATATGGCATCCGTCCGTACCCTAGGGACGATGGCGTAATTTTGTTTCCTCAGTCCTTCGCCTTTCTCCTGGCTGGCTTCTATTTGTTCCTTTCTTTGTGAGGGTGGCTTCTGCTATTTGCGTGCCCTCGTGCACCTTGGACCGCCAGGAGGTGCGTTCCTCAGCAAATCCCTCCCATAATTTATGGGCATTGATATAATACAACACAACATACGAGTAAACGATAGGGGAACCTGGGGTAAAACGAGATACTTAAGGGAAAAAACCCTGTCGTATCAAAGATAACATTGACATGTAAACGGCATTCTGTGTACTGAGCAAGCGAGTGGTGGACAATAATGACACTACAAAAAAAGATGAGATTTGTTTGTTTCAAAAGAAACACAAAAGATTTATTGAGTTAACCGTATTTTCCAATTTTTCCCCATTATTTTGTCCTGTTTTACCCCAACATAACCTTGTTCACAAAGCCTCCAAACCATACGCTGCCATGCTTAAGTAGGTCAAACTGATTGATCTTTTATCATTGCCCACAGAAATATCTATCACAATGTTAATTCTTGTCTGACAAATCTGTATTTTTTTTCTTAATGAACACATTTGCATCATAACCATAAAAATAGATCGAAATGGCCAAAATTGAAATATTTGCCTATCACTGACTCACGCAGCTAAACCAAACAAAACGGATTTTGCAGACAAGGCAGTATCACGTGATCTCTTTATTAGACTCGTTGAAAAAAGAGTTTCCACTTTTAGTTTTTCAGTAATTCGTGTGTCTCTTTTTACCCCGCTAACTCATTTTACCCCAGTTTCCCCTATATATGTTAGGGTATGTAAGCCCGTGGGGTGTGGCGTACCGAAAGTCCTGGTTCAGGCTAGGGTTTTTTCCCAGGTCTGAAGGGTGTCCCTGAGTCTAAGCAGAAACTGGTGAACGCTGCTTCACCGACCCTATGGATCAATTTGGTCCGAAGGGATAATTTACAATGTAAGCCCGCAAGGAAACAAAAAGACTGGCTGTTGAAAGTTAGATGTCTAGGCATTTGAAATTGTTTTTAGCAAGCTCGTATTTCTATGCCACTTACTACTGAATAGTTCATAGAATATAGCGTGTTAATTTTTGTGTGCAATCTGACGCCTTTTCACTTTAGAAATAGGATATCACTGATCTGCAACAAGAAACCATTACAGCAACAATAAAGCGGCGCAAGCTGACATGGTTCGTTCACAAGTTGCGGCATAATAACCTGTAAAGATCAAGCCTTCAAGGCACTGTAGTAGGTGGACGTCGGAGAGGCCGTCAGCGGAAATGCTGGTTCGGCAATATATAAGAGATTGGACAAAACTGCAAAGACTGGATTATTGACAGCCGCTCAAGATTGACGAAATTATAGAGAAAGATGACTGCTGAGGTGTCCATTCTCCCCTCCCCCCCCCCCCCCACCAATGACCATAACGGTTGCGGGTTTGATTATGCTGATGATGATCTGCAACTGATCACGCTAAATGCTACATAGCATGGAGAAAGGCGCTAAGAAATGACCATCTTTATCATCAGCTAAATGTATAGATCAGTGATGGCATATATATTATTTCTTGTATTTTTCATTGGAATAGGTTCTTTACTATATGGTAAGGACCATATTATCGGCAAATTATGAGCAATTTAAAAAAAAAATGCGCTGAGTTTTTTTGAAATAAAATTTGTGGTTTTGGCTGTTTTACACAGCCTTACAGTCCCGGGCGCGTATATAGCGGAACTGAAGGCAGCATAGATAGAAGTAGGTCGGTACGGGAAGGGTTAAGATATTCTATATTTGAACACTTCTGCCTTTTCCTGACCAATGACGTTATGTTCTCCCCCTCTACGGGGGGGGGGGGGGGGGGGTGATGACTAAATGAATGGTTTGAGTCTAAGTCTTGCAACTTTAATTAATGGTTATAAATGAGCTTACGTTGTTGATGTTTTCCAGTTTATTCGGCAACCCATTCCATTCTGGACGCCGTTTGAACCGTTGAGGAAAAAAAAAAGATAACTTGAATGTGTTTGTTCTTGCACTTGGTGTAAAAAAAAAAAGTTGTTTTTTCCCTGTGCTTAGCTTTTTTTTGTAATACGTTGGTGTTTTGTTGTATTTATAAGTTGGCGGTATTAGCGTAAACTATAAATTCTCTTTTGAAAAGTTAAACAGTGCTCAAATTTAATGAACACATTTTTGTTTACATTTCCGGTATAAACATTATCTCCCTTTGAACGGAAAGTTCATGTCCATATTGGGTAAATGTTCCCGTCTCCATTGTCAATACCCGTAAACCCACGTAAGAAAAAGGTAAACTTCCACAGTTTAGTCTGTCTTTTCTTTCTAATTCTTTTCCTCTCTCTCTCTCTCTCTTTTGTCAACACCTTTCACCAATTCCGACTCCCAGCTATTTGACAGCTAAAAAAACTAGGTCGTGACCTTGACATCTTACTGCACCGGAATTGTGCTTATTTCCCCACGCATTTTCTTGTTTTTTTCTTTTTTTTTTTCCCCATTCCATTCACGTTCAAATTTGCAAATTTAGTCTGAATTAAAAAAAAAAAGAGCCGCCATTTTTTTTCACCTGCCTAGATATACAGCAAACAGTTTTTTCCCCGCTTACAGTTATTGAATTGTTAGTTGACTCTATAAGGCAAACATTTTCGCGCTCTCAGAGTTTACACAGACGGCGGAAGATCGTCTGCAGACTCTCGTGTGTGGGTGAAGATAAAGTTTCAACAAATGTTTACTTTACTTCCGGGTCAATGACCGTATCAATGTAAACGTAAAGGGGGGTGGGGGAGGGTACTAATGTGGAGTATTGAACATTTGGAATGCGCGACCTCGGTTTTGAATTATTGGTTTCCCGGATATCCGGGTTTGTTTCCGTATAAAATAAAATTATTGGTATTTTCTATTTCAATAACAAATAAACTATAAAATATGGCACTCTTCTGTAATGGTTTATCAGTAAAGAAGCCTCCCCGTCGGACCTAATTAATCATAGTGCCGGTAAAGCAGCGTTCACTAATTTCTGTAACAACGGCCTACTATGAGGATTGTGTGTTCAGCCGAACGCCCAGCCGCCTTTACTTTACCCCAACCTTGGTAGTCTCAGGGGCAACCCTCCAGACCCCAAAAATAAATCCTAGCCTTCATCAGGATTCGAAAACAGGACCTTTGGTACGAAAGCCGAACGTGCTACCGCTCGGCCACGGGCTTGTTTCCGCATCCAAAATATTTATTTTTATATGGTATATAAATATATATATATATATATATAAGAAATTGATTTAGTGACTTATATCAGGAGGACAAATGTTTTTTGACAAAAGAAGAGGGAGGCGCAGAAGACCGCATGCATTTGCATATCACCCACTCTCCTAAACGGAGCACGAAATTTTCTAGCCTTCCACCCCTATTCTTTTTTTTTTGTCCAATAAATTTACCACCCTTTTCCGGTTAGGTTTTGGATTCGTTCACGCGGTGCGTTCAGGCTTTCAGAAGGTGGCCATGTTTTGTTGTTATTTAAAGAGACGTTTTTTTTGTGTGTGTAAAAGGCGGGAAAGACGAGAGAGCAAAAATAAATAAATAATGAACGTCGGGGAAAAGCCTTGAACTCAGAAACGTAAGTGTGGATTTACCTGAGACTAGACTCGGACTACGGATGAGCGTAGGACGCAATAATCTTCTTTATAGAAGGAGCGTCTGTAATGTATAAGATAAGAAGATAAGATGAAAGTGTCACATAATATTTTATACAAAAGAAAACAAATCATTTCCGACATCTAAGGATATGGGTCGATATATTTCAACACATATATACCTAACTATCTCTGTAAGCCTACATATTTATCTTGTCTATCAATATATAAGTAATAAGTCGACAATATAAAAGATTGGACATAGCTGCAAATGACTAAACTATTGACAGCCGATCAAGATAGGCAAAAATAGAGAAAGAGGACTGCTGATGTGTCCGTTCGCTCCCCCAAACGAATATAACGGTCAAGGGTTTGGTGATGATAAGGATATATATATTATATATTCTATTTTTACCCAATTCTTAAAACACGTAAAAATCCACGATATTGTCTTAAATATGTTTTGAAACTCTACATAAAATTATAATGATATTCTCGGCCTAAATTTAAAACTGTGTCTGCAACATGAACCAATAAATAAAACCAACATATCAATATTAATATTGCACTTTTAAAAGAGGCCTATTGTTTATGTAAAATAGTCTACGTAAAAAAAAAAACTTATTTGAATGGCAACGGCTTCAATACAAAGAGACACAATGCCTTTTTTCCCGCTTAATTTTTTTCCCGTCTGCTATCGAAATCCTTGATAATGTTAAAGTTTACATTCCACAGATATCGTTTGCCTTTCTTTTTTTTTTTTCTTTTCTTGGACTCCGCGAAGAAGAATTGGTTTTTTTTTCGTTCGGAATTGAAAACCAACGTTTTTTTTTTTTTGTTGTTGTAAAGGTTAAGAGAATGCATTACAAAAGAATCGTTAACTTTCCACTTTCGTAGAGTCGTAATCGTGAACTTAGAAGTTTATCTTGTACAAGCTAAATTCCCCGGCGTTGCCCTGGGGAAAATTAAATAGGCATATAATATTATGAGTGTATAAGCTACAGATAGCCTACACATTTTATATACTACAATGAACAGAAAGCTAAGGATAAATAATTTACAAATATAAATATAATTTTTACTGAAACGATTTAAGGAAAGTATTTAAAATAAATATTGTAGATTAATCGGGTTAAATGAAAGCAAGTCTTTTTTTTTAACAAAAAGTTAGGACTAGCCATGTGGACTGTGCCTTTACAAGCTTATGTGGCGCCCCAGGGCAAACGTTTCAGCGCCGCCCCCTTGCATACTGTAACTGCTTTTTTAGTGCTATATCTATATATATAAAAAGACAGTGTTAAGCCCCGCGAGGATCCCCATTGGTCAATTTGAAAACACGTGTGTCACTGACCTATCTAGGCCTAGCCCAAAATACCGTCTAATAATTTTTCACATCGGACATGTGTCTTCGATAGCTCAGTGGTAAACAGGGGCGAAGCCACAGGGGGGGCTGAGGGGGGCTAAGCCCCCCCTGGAATTTAACAAAAAAAAATTTTTCAACTGATTTTTTTAAAATATGCACTAAATTTGCTAAAAATTTGGTAAATCTTTGTCACGTGAAAGTTTAGCCCCCCCTGGAATTTGGTAAATATTCGTCACGCGAAAGTTCAGCCCCCCCTGGAAAAAATTTCTGGCTTCGCCCCTGGTGGTAAACGTAGTGGACTGCTATACGGGCGACCAGGGTTCGATTCTCCTGTTAGACTATACTTTTTTTTTTCGACAATTAATTTTTCAATCTTTTAAAAACAAAAGACATTGTAAATCTATAGGCAATATAGATTTTGTTAAATAAAAATATTTGACTATTTTTTTTTACCCTATTACAATATTTATTTACTTTCCTAAAAGTAGTAAGTGTAGTTTATAAATTTGTAATCTGCACCCCAGACAGTCCTTTTTTTTTTCACCCGGGCAACGCCGGGCAATGTAGCTTGTTTGCTATATTTAGACTACATTTGTCACCACCCCCCCCCGGAGGTGCCGCCCCCGGGCATATGTCTCCCTCTGCCCCCCCCCCCCCCCCCCGTGGATGAGAATCGAACACCCGTCTCCGGGATTTCCTTTAAAATAAAACTATTAGATTATTTTAGGAAAAATTTAGCCTAAGTATAAAAATTCTTTACAATCTTTAAAAATCTTTTTAATGGAACTAAAAATTAGAAAGCTATCAGTGCGGAATCCAACCCAGGCATCATAGCACTCGGATACACTAACCACTCAGCTAGGGTCGATACCTGTAGGAAGCGAGATCGCAAAAGTAAAATATGAGACAATAAGTCTTGAAATAAACCAATGCGGATATGATACACCACACATGGTCTACTATAAGTTATGAACAGTTTACTTAAAATCGAGGCGGTTAAGACAACAAGAAAAAATTAAAGCGTATGGAATTAATTTTACATTAAAATATATAAGTAAATCAAATGAACTGTTGCAAAATATAAACTTAAATAAACCCTACCCCCCGGTTAGGCGGCTGGGCATTGTGCGGGCCACACAATCCTCTAGTATGTTGCAGCCACAGACACTGGTGAATGCTGCTTCACCGTCCCTATGGATCCAGTTAGTCCGACTGGCTACTTTTCTTTTTCTAAAATGTTCCCTATACAAGACACTTGATACGTAAGCTACACTTTTCTTTTGTGTTGAATATCATTAACTGGTTTAACGGTAATACGTGAAGATTTTATTATACTAAGAATAATGAATACAATACGTCATTATAATAGAAGATAATACCATTTAATTATAGTGTGGCTTTTGTATAATAGTATATCAACATAGGATTGCACCTCTCAAAGGCCTCAAGCTTGTGTTTTTTTTTAAAGCAACAATATGTACTCTTATATTTCATGGTTAGGCCAACTGACTGTAGTTCGGGAAAAGTAAATACGGCTGGGCATTGTGCTGGTCATACAATCCCCTAGTAATGCCGAGAAAAAAAAAAGAAACCGGCGAACTCAAGTTCACCGGCCTTATAGATCATATTAGCCCGACAGAGCTTTTTTTTTTTACTTTTTCACATGATAGTCACTTAAGCGTGTCACATAACACATAGCGCTGTTGAAGTATAGCACAATGTATCGTGAACGTGTTTATACACCAATGGTCGGGGCACTCCAGTCTAAGCGTGTGAGAACCGCTGCATACCTAACGTGACTATACACGCACATCTGAAGTATGCATTGTTTACCTTTTTTTCTACCTGTAGGGCGTGGCCCATTTTAAAATTCACACCTGTCTGTGCCAAGGTATTAATACGAGAAAGAAGATAATTGTAATTTTAGAGCGAGTGACCTTTTAGCTTCGTGGTGTGTGTGTGTGTGTGTGTAGCTAACGAAATTTGTGGTTTATTAAAAGAGTGTTGATTTAATCAGTGGCGTAGCCAGGAATACATTAGTTAGGACTATACTAGAATATGCATCCCCTGTATGGGACCAAACATATTAAAAAATTAGAACAAATTCAGAAAAGAGCTGCCATGTTCATTAATAGCGAATATTCACAAGCGACAAGAGTAACACCAATAGTTCAATCACCAAACCTAGAAACACTAGAGAAGGGGTCGGCAACTAAGGCACGCTCGCCAAACTTGGCACGCAGAGCGATTTTAAATGGCACACGAGAGACCTCCAAGAGATGTTTAATTATTGATAAAAAAAACAAAACAACATTTTCCGGTTCCGAATGAGAAAAACTGATTGTTGAAGCCGATGTTCCTGAATTACATAGCGACATATTTCAGTGAGTTGAACTTGTATTTACATGGACAACTGGAATGGATTTGAACTGAAACTGGACATATCTTGGCGTGAAATCAATTTCAAAACATTTAACCTAATCTAAGGCAAATATTTAAGATAGATAGTTGGGTTTTTTCAGAAGTACATCGAAACTATTCGAAACACTCAAAGCGGATTTTTCTAACCCTTTTTTCATACCACCACAAGCCTACCTCGTTTGATCTTACGACAACCTTCTTAGATGTAGATACTTTTTGGGGTGGAGGGATATTGGCAATTTTAAAATGCAGCAAGTTGAATTTTACAGATATAAGAAATGGGCATCCAAATGTGGACAATTTGTGGAAAAGATCTGGAAGGAAGCTGCTTAGGAAAGTCATCTGCTATTCTCAACTGCTAGGTATTCGCTCTTCTATTTTCAGCGTTTGGTTAAACTGACACTTGTGAACAGATTTTATCGCACATGAAAGCTGTTTTAAACATACAAAGAGGTCACCAACACACCGCTAAGAAGTAACTAAATATGTATCTGACATTATACAATTAGCGAATAGCATTCAAGACAAGACAATTGATACAGACTGATTAGATTTAAGAGAGTTTTTATGCTCATCTACTTTAATTAAACATAAATATAAGTAATTCTAAAACAAATTTATTTGTATTATTAATTTAATATACATAAGATGCCGCCTATCTGATAGCACAATATTATGTAATTTCTTTAATTATTAATATTTAAAAGATAAATTCCTTAAGGTCCGACACCTGTCTAGAATTTTTATTGTTTATTTCGCATACCTAAAAATTTTAATTTCCCTATCACATTTAGCTGTGTATTTTATGTATTTTATGTATACTAGGGGGGGGGGAATTTTTTTTTAATATCTTTTTTTGCCATAGAAACCATAAAAATGTCCGACAAACAGTTTTATAAAATATCTTGTAACTTTTTATACAAAGAAGATAATTCAATTCTGTTTTCTGTTGTTGCTTTGAATTTACATTATCTATCTTTCCATGCATGATTATGCTGATAGCTTCATTATTGTAAGAATTATACTAAAAATGCATATAAAATTAGCATATTGACACACGAAAAATCTAAAATAAAAAAAGTTATTAACGAATCTTCAAAATCATGCATGGGATTAAAGAAAACAGTGATAAAGAAAACTGTCAAGTTTTAACATTATGCGATAATTAGTTACAGAGGAGTAGCAGAAAAAAAAACGAAGAAAAAAAAACGAAGAAAAATGAGAAGAAATACAAAAATGAGAAAAGCCGGAAAAAGAAAGAAAAATGTGCTCTGAAATGAACTAAACATGCATGTATGAATGGTTAGATCATGGATTTTGAAATTCAAATCTTGTGTAACAACTGTATTTTATTATTAAAGCAATGGTTAAACTGTCTCAATATGTAAAAATCTCAAATACGCTAAAAAAAAAATTGTTACGCATAATTAGACAGGTGTCTAATTAATGCAGGGAATGTTTATTTACAACTTTTTAACGTAAATTAATTTTAATTCTCTAATAAGTAAATCTTGCAATGAAGACCATAATGTTGATTTATATAAATAAATAATAATTAGTCAGTAATATGTTATTTTACAAAACATAACTTGTTTTTCACCACTATTGAATCAAATGTGGAAACTTTTTTTTAATTAAAGAGAGATAATATTATTTGCGCTAATATTTGTAATATTCTTTGATAAAATAATAATAAATGGCTTACAATTTAAAAGCTAACTAAGATATGCTCGAACTGTAAAAAGTATTTGAAAATTATATAACTATATAACCATACCTGTATGACTAAAGAATGTATATGTATATTTTTAAACATTACATTAACTACCCAGTTTGTGTGATTACTACGTATCTATACCGCTCAATTCCAATGTTACGTTTTCATTAACGATTAACATATTATGGACCTCTCAGTTAAACTGAGATCAAAATAT
Organism: Anisus vortex; assembly: GCA_949126835.1. Taxonomy (NCBI): domain Eukaryota; kingdom Metazoa; phylum Mollusca; class Gastropoda; family Planorbidae; genus Anisus; species Anisus vortex. The sequence continues at coordinate 8,402,269 of OX421500.1, forward strand.
AATTAGTATTAACTAACAGGTGTTAGATCTTCATCTGGACTTCCAAATGCCAAAAGGTAATTTTTAGACAATAATTACCATAGGTGTGAACATTTAGTAATAAAATACCGTGTTTGATATAAGCTTAAATGCAAATAAAAAGGATGATAATGACAAACAAGTACTTTTAAAAAATTAAATTTAAAACGCTTTAACGATTTGCGCTATAAATCAACTCTGCTTAAGGCCTTGGTCTTTTTACGGAGATAAATTTGTTGTCTTATAAGAAATAATTTTTTAAACTATAATAAAGCAGGTTGACTTTTAGGCTGTCGGCACGCTGAATGATTTAGAAATCCTAGTTTGGCACACTGTTAGCAAAAGGTTGCCGACACTTGCACTACAGGACAGAAGGGCAAACAGTAAATCATTAAACTTAATTTAGAAATACAACACAAAAGCAATCTGTTACAATGCTCAGATAAACATAATGACAAAAACACTTTCAGTATACATTATGCGAAAACAAATGCCGAGTGGCATGCGGGCATCGAATGGGTTGCCTGAGCAAACCAGGCAAATCAGTAACTTAACATCATTTAAAACATTTATAAAGATGCAGGACTAGACTCGGACCAAGGATGAGCGTAGGACGCAATAATCTTCTTTATAGAAGAGTTTGTAATTCATACCCGGATGCCACTCGGGAAGAAAGAGTAGGACTTATATACATTGTTCTCGCACAAGTGTCTGACAAAGAGTCTAATGCTACCCCCCCCCCCTCCTTCCCAAATGCATATAAAAGAATGTATTTAGAAAACGTGTCTTTAAGTTAAGGATTGTTTAATTAATGCTCTTCACTCTTAGACGCATGCCGGTGTTACTGTCTCTCCCTCTCTCGGCAACCTATAGCCAATGAAATCTTAAGTGCTTCAATCACACATGCTGTAAGATCGTATAATTTCAAGGGAAAACCACTTCTAGTATACACACCCCCCGCCCCCCCCCCCCATTCCTCGGCCTCTTCCCCTACGGAGAGTGTCTTGGGGTATGCTGAATGGCAATTTGAAAAACAAGGACAAGATCAAATGAATTCATTTGCATTTTGAAACTTAAGCCATTTAATGGGCCGTATTGCTGCTGAGAGTTAACACCCTTGCCCCCTTTTACAAGTCAGTCACATAAGATTGTTAATATAAGGGTGTTAACTCTCAGCAGCAATATCTTTACAAGTCAGTCATATAAGTTGGACTTGTATAAGGGGCAAGGGTTTTAACTCTCAGCAGCAATATCTTTACAAGTCAGTCATATAAGTTGGACTTGTATAAGGGGCAAGGGTGTTAACTCTCAGCAGCAATACGGCCCATTGTTGTAAAGTGAATAATTTATGTGGTTTTTTTTCTACCGCTAGGGCTAGACCTTTGAAATTTATTGAAACCGATATTTGTTTTGTCCCCACGTGAGAAATTCCAGAACTTAACCCGTGTTGTTCATTGACCACACGCAAAAATGCTGCGGGGCATTATACTGGCCACACAATCCCTTTCGTATCCCAGGTGCATTATCAGCATGTTAGATTTCGACACTTACAGCGACACTTACAATTTAATTGGTACCTACCAGCCTATATCTATCATCTATATATCACCTATCTATCATTCTATATCTATCATTCTATATCTATCATCTATCAACTATCTATCAGTCTATATCTATCATCAATCTATCACCTATCTATCAGTCTATATCTATCATCTATCTATCACCTATCTATCAGTCTATATCTATCATCTATCTATCACCTATCTATCAGTCTATATCTATCATCTATCTATCACCTATCTATCAGTCTATATCTATCAGTCTATATCTATCACCTATCTATCGGTCTACATATATCAGTCTATATCTATCATCAATCTATCACCTATCTATCGGTCTATATCTATCATCTATCTATCACCTATATATCAGTCTATATCTATCATCTATCTATCACCTATCTATCAGTCTATATCTATCACCTATCTAACACCTATCTATCAGTCTATATCTATCAGTCTATATCTATCACCTATCTATCGGTCTACATATATCAGTCTATATCTATCATCTATCTATCACCTATCTATCGGTCTATATCTATCATTTATCTATCACCTATCTATCATTCTATATCTATCATCTATCACTTATGTATCATTATATCTATCATCTATCTATCACCTATCTATCGGTCTATATCTATCATTTATCTATCACCTATCTATCATTCTATATCTATCATCTATCACTTATGTATCATTATATCTATCATCTATCTATCACCTATCTATCGGTCTATATCTATCATCTATCTATCACCTATCTATCAGTCTATATCTATCATCTATCTATCACCTATCTATCATTCTATATCTATCATCTATCACTTATGTATCATTATATCTATCATCTATCACATATCTATCAGTCTATATCTATCATCTATCACCTATCTATCGGTCTATATCTATCAGTCTATATCTATCATCTATCACTTATGTATCATTATATCTATCATCTATCTATCACCTATCTATCAGTCTATATCTATCATCTATCTATCACCTATCTATCAGTCTATATCTATCATCTATCTATCACCTATCTATCGGTCTATATCTATCAATCTATATCTATCATCTATCTATCACCTATCTATCATTCTATATCTATCATCTATCTATCACCTATCTATCGGTCTATATCTATCATTCTATATCTATCATCTATCTATCACCTATCTATCATTCTATATCTATCATCTATCTATCACCTATCTATCATTCTATATCTATCATCTATCTATCACCTATCTATCGGTCTATATCTATCAGTCTATATCGATCATCTATCTATCACCTATCTATCAGTCTATATCTATCATCTTTCTATCACCTATCTATCGGTCTATATCTATCAGTCTATACCTATCATTTATCTATCACCTATCTATCGGTCTTTATCTATCATCTATCTATCACCTATCTATCGGTCTATATCTATCAGTCTATATCTATCATCTATCTATCACCTATCTATCAGTCTATATCTATCATCTATCTATCACCTATCTATCGGTCTATATCTACCAGTCTATATCTATCATCTATCTATCACCTATCTATCAGTCTATATCTATCATCTATCTATCACCTATCTATCAGTCTATATCTATCATCTATCTATCACCTATCTATCGGTCTATATCTATCCTCTATCTATCACCTATCTATCGGTCTGTCTATTTAAGTAAATATCTGTCAATCTAAACAACTATCAATATATCCATATAAATACTTCTCATCAATCAATCACTCTACCATTCTATTTATCAATCTCTCTCTCTCCCCCTTATACATGTTAGCCGTATAAAGTGATGACAGTGATTTTCTTCAAAAAACACTATTAGCCAACATTCAGACTGGTGTGTAAGGTTATCCTCCAACTACAACTATCCTAAGCTAGAATATTTTCCAATGTACACACTTGCCCACGTCTTTAGTCTCGATTTCACTGACTTAGAAGCCTTGTTGTAGTTGTATGGCGTTTAGATAAAGACAATGGCCGCCAAAATGGACAAAAAAAAAACATACTCCCACTTGTCTTACATATCTATCGAACAGAAATCCTTTCGGATTAACGTCAACAGTGTTGGTTTAACGGGCGACAGATCAATATAATTTAGAATCACACATATCCGGTTACTTTACTGTAAGACGTGGTTTGTTTTTTGGGGGGAGGGGGGGGAGAGGGGGTGGTATTTATTAAATTTTAAATTAAATATATATATATATATATATATATATATTTCTACCGCTATAACTAGAATACATATATTCTATATACCCATAGCGTGAGAAGGAATTGTATTGTGTGTGCGCTCTGCCCCTCACCCCCACCCCCTCAAGGGCCCGAAAGGGTAGTGCAGAGGTCAGCAACCGATGGAACGCAGGGCAATTTTCAGTGGCACGCGGAATACCTCCAAATAAGACAATTCAAGTCTCTTCTACAAGAATTTGAGTACTAGAGCCGAGCTGTTGGCACACCGAATGAATTAGAAATCCTTCTTCGGCATAATATAATAATAAAGAAATAAAGAGGACCTAATTGAATTTGAACCACGACCACTGGGGAAGGGAATAACTGATCTTACTCTAGACCACTGGGATAGGGAATGACTGATCTTACTCTAGACCACTGGGATAGGGAATGACTGATCTTACTCTAGACCACTGGGATAGGGAATGACTGATCTTACTCTAGACCACTGGGATAGGGAATGACTAATCTTACTCTAGACCACTGGGATAGGGAATGACTGATCTTACTCTAGACCACTGAATCAAACGAAAAGAAAAATTCATATCACTAGCAAGCATACTATATTGGCTCCTTATTGGCCCAATATTCTTCCAATATTGAAATCTTGGTCATTTGTTGGACCAATATTGTGTGATGTTGGGGGGGGGGGGGGGGCTTGTTCACAATAAGGAGTTCTTCTCCGAATATTTGTGGGTTTTATTTAAAAATATTGTAATCAATTTGTATATCTTAACACACACACTCACACACAAGCCCGTGTGCTTATCTTAAGCGGCTGTTACTTGTTATACTCCGGATTATCCACTCGAACCGTTTGATACGCAAAAATGTAAAAAACAAACTGATAGATTACTAACTACGCAGCTTTAATGTAACTATCGACTTTGTCGTTATGTATTACTATACAACGCCCAAGGGAGGTAAGCTTACGTTGTATTGTATTTGAGAGCTAGGACTATTTTGAAGTGCGTGAAGTTCTCGGAAGAGATCAATGGTAAATGGGTTTTGAAAGTAGGCTATAGAGCGTTCGCAATGGGCGGAGCTTAAGTTTTTTTTTGTATATTGAGGAACAAATATGGCACATGGTGAAATTTCTTATCATGCCAAATTCACATATGAATATTGGCTATCCTACTCAAAAATAAGGAGGTAAATAGTAGTACTGTAGATTAATTGATTAATGTGATTAGGCTAGTGCCGGCTAGACCTATTTACACTTTCAATTTCACTTTATAGGCCTACACTTTTAATGTTTCGTAGGCTAGGCTAATGTCTAATGACTAAGTGATAGTGTTGTTTAATAGGCTATCTAGTCAAGTCATTAATAGGCTCACATCGTCTATGATCTATGTCTATGATAATAATAAAATAGCCTATTTTATTTAACTGACATAATACAGCTTAAATCTTAATAAGACTTAAAACACAACACATCATTTAAAAAAATGCTCGAGCCTATATGAAACTTTATTAATACAGCGGCCATTGTTACTTGTACACCATTACTCAAAGTAAACAAAAATCACGTGCTTTTTGTCACGTGATTGCAAACGCCCTATACTCGGCTATCACTTCTCAATTTATAAGCCAACTGAAGAGGTTTTTCTCTCAGAATGACACTATTTGAAATAGCCTTAAAACCGAAGTGGCGTTATGCAGGGGAACAAAATAATCATAGCGTCATCTACTAAATCTATATTTAACCATTTAGAAGCAAAATCAAAGGGTAACTTACAGATGTGTCAGAATTACCGTACAATTAGCCTGATTAGCCATCCCAGTTGAGTCATGCTCATGATTATATTAAACAGATTGAAACCACAAGCAGAACAAATAATTGCAGAAGAGCAGGCAGGCTTCAAAACAGGAAGTAGCACAACTGGGCAAATCTTTAACCTGCGAGTGCTCTGTGAAAAACATCTCCAACACCAGAGCGACCTCTATCATGTCTTCATAGATTTAAAAAAAAAGCGTTCGACAGAGTGTGGCATGCGGCACTGTGGGCGACTATGCACAAATTCAACATTAATGCAAACCTCATTGAAGTCATCAAGAACCTGTACAACAGAGCAACTAGCGCAGTACTCTTCAACAGCAAGCAGGGAGATTGATTCAAAACCACTGTTGGTGTCCGACAAGGATGTCTACTTTCCCCCATCCTCTTCAACCTTTTCCTTGAAAGGATTATGTCAGATGTGCTAGAAGACCAGGTCGGACCAGTCAGCATAGGCGGCGAATTATAACCAACTTACGCTTCGCCGATGACATTGACGGCCTAGCTGGCAGCGAGGATGAATTAAAAGAATTCACTGCAAAACTAGAGAAAACATCAGAGGCGTATGGTATGGAAATCGATGCAGTAAAGACCAAGGTCATGGCAAATAGAACATTCACAAGCGAAATTTGGATTAACGGGCAAAAACTCGAAGAGGATTCCGCCTTCAAATATCTAGGGGCCATAATATCCGACGAAGGTTCAAAGCCAGAAATTCTTACCAGAATGGTCCAGACATGCGCAGCGCTGAGTAAACTTAATATTAAACACATCTGGCAAAGCAAGAAATTCTCTCTCAGATCAAAGATTCGACTAATGCGCTCTCTGGCGACGTCGATCTTCTTGTATGGATGCGAGGCTTGGACACTCACTGCAGACCTCGAAAGAAGAATCAGTGTGCTAGAGATGAGATGTTACCGCAAGATATTGAACAGAGCATATCACAAACGAAGTGGTCCGCAGTGAAATAGCTGCTGTCATCGGCCCATACGAGGACCTTCTCACCTTAATTAAGAAGAAAAAACTGAGATGGTATGGACACGTAGCAAGATCTGGAGGTCTTTCAAAGACTATAATGCAGAGCACAGTTCCGGGAAGGAAGAAAAAGAGGCAGGCAAAAGAAGAGATGGGAAGACAACATCAAGGAGTGGACCGGCCTATCATTTATCGACTCCCAAAGGGCATCATAGGACCGGATCAAATGGAAAGAGCTTGTGAACAGTCAACGATGGTGCCCTAACGACCCACCCACGGGGGGAATAGGTGAGGTGAAGGTGAAAGATTCAAAACACGTCGAAATAAATTCGAAATAAAATACCTTACAAGAGTTGCCAATTTACGACGTCACGGCCTTTTGTTGCCGGAAATTAAACATCTCGAATGACTACAAGACTTGGATCCCCTCCCCCCCCCCCAAACAAAAATAAACAAACCCTCACGTGCAATTGCTAAATTAAACTAATTACTGTAAAGTTGTGTATACATATAGATTCTATTTATTAGTAGCCTTATTCTGATACTAAACACACACATTGAAATAGATTGTGTGTTTGACATGAAAAACCTATTCAGTTGGCCTTTAAGATAAAAAAAAAATGTTAACCACGAGGCCACGAGTCAAGCTGTTAGTTTGTTTTACAGTAGTTTTACTTAATAAAATGTTCACTGTGTCACTGTGTTAATGCGAACTTGTAGTGACAGTGATGTAACGTTAAGAGCTGATAAGACAAAAGCGAGCTAGATCACATTTAGTGTATTATCACAATTGTAGGCCTATTTCTACTTTATTTATTTTTTAATTTTTTAATTGTATCTTAAATTTAATTATATATACTTGTATTGTCTTTTATGGTATCTTAAATGAATTAATTATTATTATTTCGCTAACATTTTATTATTATTTACCAATGTTATAATTATCTAGATATGTCTTTGGTTATGACTGGCTTCATTGTACTTGTGTACTATGAGGCAAATAAAATATTGTTCATTGTCTTAGTCCACTATAAAAGTTTCTATTAAAATAAAATGAACCGGTTCGGTTCGTAAACCAGTTCGGTTCGTAAACCGGTACGGGTCGCGGATATAGAAACAATCGGGCTGCAAGGGAATGAAAAGAAAAAAAAGGATTGAATTCTAGGTCAGATTGAAGTTATATACTGCCGATAGACCTAAAACCATAACTTTGGCCACATAACGGACAGACCTCGAGTGTGCAGATGTCGGAAGGTCCTGAGTAGTGGCTAGGATTTTTTTTCCCCAGGACTTGAGGGTGTCCTTGAGTCTGATTAGTACCTGACCTTAGTTGGGGTAAAAGTAACGGCGGCTGGGCATTGTGCTGGTCACACATCCCCTAGTATGCCGTGAACGCTGCTTCACCGGCCTTATAATCAGTTTGGTCCGAAAGGTACTTATAGTCTAGTTACGTATAGCCGATATAATTGTGCCCATGTGTCACAAGATAATAATATTGCACTAACTGGGTCAGGTAAATCCGAAATTTGAAGAACGCTGTTGTATAACTGTATGAGCAGTTCTACCAGAGTGGGACGCCATGTGCGTAAGCTTAAGAAAATTTCACCCATAGATAAAGATTGTCAGACGTCCGGCTAAAGGAGGACATGTCCTCCTTTTTAGACTATTGTCCTTCATCTGGCAGGTAAAACTAAAAACCTTTAAAAAATGTCCGGTTTTTGTAATATTTGATGTTTTGTAGGCGTACAGTATTAAACATCGTATTAACCTCTTAAGAATATAATTAATTCCTAAACAAGTGATCATTTGTACAAGAAAATAATGATCCGTTTTCATTAAAGACTCGTTTGAGCTGTAAAGTTTATTTTTCAAGGTAGCCCAAAAGCAAGCTGCCTTTCACCCTACTGTGAATGTATATGTTATTAAAATAAATAAATAACTGTTTCTTGTTCAGTTTACCAATACGCACTTATTCCCAGCTCTTGTAATGAAATTATACTGATTACGGGTTTATTGCGAAACTATTCAATTGAAACACAATGTCCTCCTTTTTGTCTATGGATGTCCTCCCTTCGACACCCATGTGTATGACAACCCTACCCATATAGCATAGTTTACTTACGTAGTATCCTATATATCCCCACGCAGCCCCCCCCCCTCACACACAAAACATATCTTGTTAATTCTACGTAAAGTTGCCACGTGTTGAAGTGCCAGAGAACAAAACGAAGATTAGCATTCTTTACAAATCAAAAATGAAACAACATTGCATTCTAAGAATTTCAAGGGGCTTCCCATTCTAAATAATATTGTGGAATGTAACGTTCGCTGCTGATAACCGGAACTAATGCTGTAAATAAAACACACACACAGAGCTGTAAATATGTACTAAACAAAGTAAGGAGTGTTGTCTATAAAATTCTGTTGCCCTGTCAAACTTGAAAAAAAAAAAAAACCCACTAAATACTGGACACAGGGAATTTATTAGACTTTAGAATTTCCAGTTAACGCCTTGAAACAATTGTGTCGAAATAATTTATATATATATATATAGGAGTGTCCAACCCGTGCCTTTTACCATTCTACCATAAGCAAAATTACACCAGAAAAAAACGAGAAACAATACGAAAGCGAGCAAACACACGCACAGTGACATACATCGTAAAGTACATAATAAACATGTGCTACCATGTTCTAACCATGAACCCATTCATTCATGGGAGTGGTCTGTCTAGACGTTGCCATACGTTCGACAAAAGGATGACATGTCTTCCTTTTCAGACTACTTGTTCTCCGTCCGGCAGGCAAAGCACAAAACTTGTAGTATTTTATGTATTGTTAGCATAAAGATTAATTATTTCTTTCAATAGTATTAACAAGTTAAGAATATCATTAATAAACAAGTGATCTTTTGCACAAGAAAAGAATGGACGGTTTTTTAAAGTTTTTTTTGTGTTTCTTTTTAAAGTGGCCTAACCAAATTTTAATGCAAGCTGCTTTTCAGCCTACAGTGAATTAAAATTTCTTTTTAACGAAACTGTTTCTCGCTCAGTTTACCGATTCGCACGCACATAATGTCAGCTCTTGTAATAAAATTATACTAATGGCGGATCCAATTAAAAACACAATGTCCTCCTTTGTGTCTCTCGGTGTCCACCTTTTGACACCCATGTGTCTGACAACCCTAGGTCTGACTGTCATTAGTGGGAAATATGTTTGCATTTCAATTTTCGAATTGACATTTTTTAAATAAATTTTCCATTAGGATCGTTTCCACTTTTTGTTCTTTGATGAACTTGGTTACATTTGTTTGTTTGTTTGTTTGTTTGTTTCTTTGTTCCTGTTTGATTGACTCATACACTTGTATTTTACTTTTAAACCACATTGTCTTATAAGAAACTATATAATACCTTTATATGTGGTTTCGTTGGGACAAAGAAATGACGCATATCCTTTCATTGTTTTGTTTTTTAAATTGTTATCATTCATTGTTTCTTATACGTTTTACAGACGTTCTTTCTAGATAAAAGATTATTACGTCTACTAGGCCAAAAACTCCTGCAGGGCGGCAGAGATCGGTCGGGGCAGGGATAGAACCCGCAACGTGTCGGTTGACAGTCCGGTGAACTAACCGCAGGACAAGTCGGCCTTTAATATCCGGCCTCTCATAGCCTCTCATTGTATTGACATCCGTCTATATTTCAATTTAAGCTAGAAATAGAAGTGATATGTCATTCCGTGACTTGTAGAGATTAAGTCTAACTAAGAAGAGACATGAATGAGAATTCTATTAGTGTAATATGTTTGTTGGCGATCCGAAGGTTCTGGGTTCGAATCCTGGTGCAGGCTAGGATGTTTTTTTCCCTTGGACTTGAGGGTGCCCCTGAGTCTACCCAGCTCTGATGGGTACCTAACACTAGTTGAGGGGTAAAGTAAAGACGGCTGGGCATTTGTTCTGGACACACATCCCCTAGTATGTGGTGGCCACAGAAACTGGTGAACGCTGCTTCAATTTGGTCCGAAGGGTACTTTACTTTTCGTTAACATCGATATACCGTATCTACATTTATATACGCCATGCTCGTTGAGAATTATCACCAAGGTCATTTATATAGGATGTGTTGACGTTAATGTTTTATGTTTGTGTTTTGTTTACATTGTACCTCTTCGTTTGTTGTCTTTGTTCGGAAGAGAGAGAGAGAGAGAAAGAAAATGGTAGAGGGGGGGGGGGGTTACAAATTTTGTTAATTTTCTTCACAGCAAGATATCTCACTAGATCTAGCCCTATTTGAAACAGAATCACGAACACATGTTAAAAACCACACGCCTAATTTAAAATCTCATTATTTATTTCGAAACAATTTTCGTCGTTGTTTTTTTAAAGACAGACATGCTGTTCATACAATATGCATGAGTACTCCGGGGTGGTTGCGTTCGTTCTGCGAAAAGGATGTACAGAAATATAGTGTCTAAATCAGCGGTTCCCAGCCCGGGGGTCGAACGACCATTTAAAGGGGGTCCGCCTAAGAAGGCGTCGGAAAACACCTAGGCCTATTTTCGCCGGTCTTTGGAAACAAGACTATAGTATATTGTAGTAGGCTTACGTAATAAAAAATTAATTTCACATCTTAAGTATTCAACATAATAAGACTTTCTTCTAAGTATTCAACATATTAAGACTTTCTTCTAAGTATTCAACATAATAAGACTTTCTTCTAAGTATTCAACATAATAAGACTTTCTTCTAAGTATTCAACATAATAAGACTTTCTTCTAAGTATTCAACATAATAAGACTTTCTTCTAAGTATTCAACATAATAAGACTTTCTTCTAAGTATTCAACACAATAAGACTTTCTTCTAAGTATTCAACATAATAAGACTTTCTTCTAAGTATTCAACATAATAAGACTTTCTTCTAAGTATTCAACATAATAAGACTTTCTTCTAAGTATTCAACATAATAAGACTTTCTTCTAAGTATTCAACATAATAAGACTTTCTTCTAAGTATTCAACATAATAAGACTTTCTTCTAAGTATTCAACATAATAAGACTTTCTTCTAAGTATTCAACATAATAAGACTTTCTTCTAAGTATTCAACATAATAAGACTTTCTTCTACGTATTCAACATAATAAGACTTTCTTCTAAGTATTCAACATAATAAGTACTTTGCATCGGACCATATTATGAAGACCGGCTCAACCGTAAAGTAAAGGTGGCTGGACATTGTGCTGACCACACACCCCCCTAGTATGCAGTGGCCACAGAAACGTAAACGCTGCTTCATCAGCCCTATGATCAGTGTGTCTTAAAGGTTTACAGACGTCTCTTCTAGGTAGAAGATTATTACGTCCTCTAGGCCCAAAACTCCTGCAGGGCGGCAGCGATCGGTCGGCGGCAGGGATAGAACCCGCGACGTGTTGGTTGACAGTACGCTGAACTAACCACAGGACCAGCCGGTACTTTACTTACTTACTTTATTCATAATAGAATGGTTAAGAAAACCCATTTAGATCAATATAGTTTATGCCATTTCGCAGTGTTCATCAGTTTCTGTACCTACAATGGGGATTGTGTTACCAGTAAAACTCCCAGGCTAAGAGACAAATCGGAGATGAGCAAATAGAATCGAAGGTGAAAACTCCTTGCAGTATTTTTAGCAGAAGTCGAATCCAATTCATTTGGATCGTCATTCCAACTACGCATACATCCATATAATATATAAAAAGCTATGTGTGTGTGTGTGTTCAACCAATCATATCAGTTAATTTAAAGACACGTGGCCTTAATGTCTCATATTATACATTTTCGGTTTCACTTCGGACATGTGTCTTCGCTAGCTAAGTGGATGACGTATCGGACTGCCATGCGGGCTACCCGGGTTAGATGCTCCACTTAGTCTATACCTTTTTTTTCTACAAATTGTTTTATATCAATTAATATTACTTTAAAAAAAACATTGGACATCCACGAGCAACACCAGGCAATTTAGAGAATTTTTGTTAAATAAAAATACTTGCCTATTTTTAACCCGATTACAATATTTATTTTAAATTACTTTCGTTAAAGTCTTCAGTAGTTTATATTTTTGTTATCTGTAGCTTATACAAGCCTGTTTTATGTTCACCCAGGCAACACCTGGCATTTTAGCCTGTATAATATGTAAATGAGACTATATATTTAAAAAATGTCATTTTATCTGAAAGTGGCCTATATTAGTAGAGCTATCATATATCTAAAACATAATTTGCATGAATTTCCGGTACTCAACTAATTCAAATTAATTACGTTCTCCTTCACACATAAAAACCTTAATGACTTGCCTCTGTTGCATAAACTAGGGTGGGGCAAAGTAATGAAATAATGAAAGACATAATGTATAATATAGTATCAGTCCGTCTCAAGCCTCTTTCTCTAAGTCTAAGTGTTGACGTGGTGGAGAAGGAGGGTGGCTTACCTTCTGGCGCGCCGTAGGAGCAGGGCGCGGCGCTAAAAAAACAAAAGCGGCACACCTAAAGGATTTTTGTGTGGAAACTGGGTTAATTTATATTTGACTTAAGAAATATAATAATAATAATAATATTTGTATAGCGCTGCCAACAAACATAATGTAAGCTCAGAGCGCATTTAACATGGAAATTACTCTAGGCTAGGAAACAAAGCTAATTGATGATTCAAAAAAGACAAATCAAATAAATGTAGCATTAACCGACCCAACATATAAGTAAGACAGTAGGGGTCTAAAGCATGTTAAATGTTACCTAAACATTGACATAATGAGTTTTTCCGTTCTTTTTTTAAAGTAACAATAGAGTTTGTTCGCCTGAGTTGAATGGGAAGTAGATTCCACACCTTCGGACCGGATATTGAGAAGGCTCTAATGCCAACGGTCGTCAGATAGAAACGGGGCACGTCCAGGAGCGAGGAGTCGGCAGAACGAAGTGTTCTTTGCGGGACATATGGTGTAATTAGTTCCTTGAGATAGGACGGCATCTCGTTATTAAAAAAGTCACTGATAACCATACAAGGTAGAGGCTGAGGGTTACTATGTGACACATGGTGCGGCGTTGGATCACAATTGCGAGAGACTTGGGGTTCAAATCTGATTATGGTTGCAAGTAACGTGTCTTTAGGAGACCAGGTGTAGGCCTAATCTTTAAAACTATCCAACACTGGTGCTTTATTGACATCCATTATTATTTTTTTTATTGGAGAAACATAAATGCTTAGAGGTATTGTGCTGTGCGGACAATCCCATGGTAGATGATAATAGAGGTATTGTGCTGTGCGGTATTGATAGTATGGGAACCTGAAGGGATACGCAAGTGAACAATGTAATAGTAAACTAGTCTTAGGAATGGACGTGAACTAGAGATAAATTCAGTATGGAGTGACCACAGAAACTGGTGGACGCTGCTTCACCGGCCCTATGGATCAATTCTGTCCGACGCGAGTACATTAACGTTGTATACAAAAAACACGTTCTCATTTTTGTTGTATAACTATGGTGTTGATAGTTATAGCGTTGTGATTATGTTGTCTCCATTTATTTTATTTTTTTGTTGTTGCGCAGAATAAAGTTGAGATTTCGTTATGCCGATCACGCCTTTATATATTTCACATTTTTAATTTAAGCATTGCTCGGTAGCCGAGTGATTGTTGCTTGTTCTATTCTGGTTAACAAACTAGTTTTATTAACATTTTTTTAGACAGGTTTTTTTTTGGGAAAGAGGCAAAATTAGTTTACTTTGCCGTTGTCTTTCTTTTTTTTTTCTTTTTGCAGCAAATCTTTGAGACGTTATGACTAAATCTTTGAGACGTTATGACTAAATCTTTGAGACGTTATGACTAAATCTTTGAGACGTTATGACTAAATCTTTGAGACGTTATGACTAAATCTTTGAGACGTTATGACTAAATCTTTGAGACGTTATGACTAAATCTTTGAGACGTTATGACTAAATCTTTGAGACGTTATGACTAAATCTTTGAGACGTTATGACTAAATCTTTGAGACGCTATGACTAAATCTTTGAGACGCTATGACTAAATCTTTGAGACGCTATGACTAAATCTTTGAGACGTTATGACTAAATCTTTGAGACGCTATGACTAAATCTTTGAGACGTTATGACTAAATCTTTGAGACGCTATGACTAAATCTTTGAGACGCTATGACTAAATCTTTGAGACGTTATGACTAAATCTTTGAGACGTTATGACTAAATCTTTGAGACGCTATGACTAAATCTTTGAGACGTTATGACTAAATCTTTGAGACGTTATGACTAAATCTTTGAGACGTTATGACTAAATCTTTGAGACGTTATGACTAAATCTTTGAGACGTTATGACTAAATCTTTGAGACGTTATGACTAAATCTTTGAGACGTTATGACTAAATCTTTGAGACGCTATGACTAAATCTTTGAGACGTTATGACTAAATCTTTGAGACGTTATGACTAAATCTTTGAGACGTTATGACTAAATCTTTGAGACGTTATGACTAAATCTTTGAGACGCTATGACTAAATCTTTGAGACGTTATGACTAAATCTTTGAGACGTTATGACTAAATCTTTGAGACGTTATGACTAAATCTTTGAGACGTTATGACTAAATCTTTGAGACGTTATGACTAAATCTTTGAGACGTTATGACTAAATCTTTGAGACGTTATGACTAAATCTTTGAGACGCTATGACTAAATCTTTGAGACGTTATGACTAAATCTTTGAGACGTTATGACTAAATCTTTGAGACGTTATGACTAAATCTTTGAGACGTTATGACTAAATCTTTGAGACGCTATGACTAAATCTTTGAGACGTTATGACTAAATCTTTGAGACGTTATGACTAAATCTTTGAGACGTTATGACTAAATCTTTGAGACGTTATGACTAAATCTTTGAGACGTTATGACTAAATCTTTGAGACGTTATGACTAAATCTTTGAGACGCTATGACTAAATCTTTGAGACGTTATGACTAAATCTTTGAGACGCTATGACTAAATCTTTGAGACGTTATGACTAAATCTTTGAGACGTCATGACTAAATCTTTGAGACGTTATGACTACACCAAACAAAAACACAACGAGTACTCGTGTACTCGACCCTGCCAGTGTCACTTAACAATCAAATGTGATTTCCCATTCACAGTATTTGTTCATTGTGAACTTCTACAACAGCACTGTTCTAATTGCCGAAAGAGAAGACTAACAATTGTTTTTTTTGCAATGTGTTCCAAGTGTTACGAAACGTAAATTCCCTACATTGTAATGTTAATAAACCAACTAAACCATTTAAGCGAATTGCGTTTAAACGATACAAAATATTTCTCAGCTCACGGTTTTCCCCGGGTTTTTCCTAACCTAATTAAAGCATTATTGTTTTTTTATTAACCTCGATAAAAACATGAACTGTGCACGCGAATACAGCATGTCAAGGTCGTCCGGTCTCTCCTTATTTTGTTAGAGCATTATTGATTGTTCTTAATAAAAAGTATCTGATCACGCAGTCAACATGCAGGCTTGATTAAAATTCTCGTGTCACTAGGCTGTCTGGTTTTTCCAACGATTGACCCGTAATATATTTCTACGCGATTCGACACTTTTGGTCAGTTCTTGGCTTGCATTCGATCTAGCAACATCAAATATTCTCCGCTCTGAGTATCATTTCTATTTGATTTGTTTGTTGGAAAATTTATTATTCTACTATTAACTACAATGCTATATGTTCATTGAGGATATTCATTACTAATTGGAATATGTGTGTTTCTTGATTGTGTATATAATATTATTTGGATTCCTACTGGATTGATGTTGTAAATTAAACCAAATTTATCGTTGCTTTCTACACAACTTGGTTAACGTCAATATTTCAAAGTTATATACATGTGTGTATGTGTAATATTTATACAACTATTTTAATAATCTACACTACCACTCAACATCGAGGTTCTTGCTGTATAATATGAGCCACACAAATAATTATACATGAAGTAAATCAACTGAAAACTCTAAAACTACGCTATGTGAATTGCCAGGGGATACTAAGAACCACGGAATACTCTAGACAACTACAAATAAACTTCAGAATGATATAATAAGATCTTCACTAATACAAGGATACTCACACTAATAATAACAATACTATAACTATCATTTTCATAAATTGAATGGGGGCTCTAGCCGTAATAACATTATAAATTATAATTATACTTGTGTGATAAATAGAAGGTCTCATCCATAATTTATTATGGTGAATAAATTGCCTTGTAATAAAATGGGTTTTGCTCGTCAGTGATTGACTAACAAACGTTTAGAGGATTTACTTCAACTTCAAGAATCGTTATACTATTTACACAAACTATTTACAACTGCCGTAATACATACTCGTAACTTGGATGGATTGTGTTGGAAAATATGAACAATATACAATATACTAAAGATTGTGATTGAATTGAACATTGCTATTGAGAATCGGAAAACTTAACTATTCAGCCTGGAAAATTATCTTGTGTATTATCTTGTCAAACAAAGTAACTCTAAGAAAGTATTATTTTTATGACCTTGTTGTGACAAATCTGAACTGTGTGGTGTAGTGAATTATTCAAAGGACAGAAAGTAAGTTGGACTCTTTATTGTATTATTAACAAGATTTATAGTAACTTTTAATAATATATAAAATGGAAGCCACAAATAATCTTACATTGGATCCAGAGATATTTGATCTAACCTCAGAACAGCTTAATAAAATGTCGATGATACAACTAAAAGAATTGGCTAAATCATTGGGCATTTCTATCACAGAAACTAGGCCATCAAAAACTAAATTACTTCAAGAGGTAACTGAGTGTTTAAGAAAACAAGGTACACTAATTATTGAAGAAACTACTGCTAATGATAACATTAATGATGAATCAGATGATGAATTACTTTTTCCTATAACACAAAGAGTGAAGCATACAACTGGTGACTTAAGTGAAGAATTGAAATTTAAACTTGAGATGAGGAAGATGGAGATAGAATTGGAAAGAGAAAACAAGAGATTAGAATTGGAAAGAGAAGACAAGAGAATTGAGATGGAAAGAGAAATAGCAAGAGAGAAAATAGCAAGCCAAGAAAGAATTGAGATAGCAAGGTCTCGTACGTCAAATCATTCGAATGCAAGCTCTGAAGCAGATGCAGAACTGTATAAGTTTAAGAAACATATTCCAGTTTTTGAAGATAATTCGGTGGAAGAGTTCTTCATGATTTTCGAGAGAAACGCTAGAGACTATCAATTTCCCGAGGGCAAGAAAGCTATACTCCTACGCTCAGCTCTGAACAAAGGAAAGGCACTTGATGTTGTATTAAGTCTTACTGAAGAGGAATTGTACGATTATGAACTGATCAAGAATAGAGTACTGCTAAGTTATGCACTAACACCTGAAAAATATAGAAAAGTGTTTCGTGAGTCTAAGAAAGAACAGGAACAATCCCATGTTGATTTTCTAAGACAGAAAAAGAAATATTTTGAAAGATGGATTCGATCCAAAGGTGTAAACAAAGACTTTGATAAATTAGCTAATCTTATGCTAATGGAAGACTTTAACAATAACATCAGAGGTGATGTAAGAATACATTTAGCAGACAAAGGTGTAGAACAAGTAGAAACAGCAGCAGTAATGGCAGACGAATATGTTATTATCCATTCCAGCAATAAATTTACAACAGTTGATAAATCAAAATTCCAGAATCGAGATATGAAGGTAGAAAAGAAAACCATAAATCCAAATGAATCCTATCAATCAAAGAGACATCAGCAGAGCAATGAAGGTCCAACAAATTCCAAGCCAACCTGTAGCCATTGTAAACGAATTGGACATACTAAGGAAAAGTGCTGGATATTGAATGGGAACCCGAATAAAAAGAATGTTGTCTTATCGTATGTAGCAATGCCAAAGCAAAGAACTCATGTAAATGTAAAGAAGGATGTTAGAACTCAAACAGAGATACCTAGTGCTAATGCAGATAACCTGACAAAACACACGTATCTAGGAAACTTGAAACCAGAAATAGTTCCTGAAATAGAGACAATGGTTTTCAATAATTCTAATTCTAATCTGAGCTCCAAGGAGTCTATATCAGATAGAACCACCATGAGTACTAAACATACCTCTTACAAAAATAACTTGGATACAGATCTCATCGATACTGAGATACCAAGCAATTGTTTACCATTCATTGAAGAAGGTACCGTGTCATCCATAATAAATGGTGTCACTAGTGAAAAGAACATCAGAATACTCCGTGATACAGGGGCTGAGGTTTCACTACTTTTAGAGAATACTGTTCCTACGTCACAATCGACATATACAGGACAGGATCTTACTATTCAAGGTGTATCAAGGAAAAATGTACAAGTTCCTTTGCATCAAATACAGCTGAAGAGTGCGTACTTCACTGGAAATGTAGTTGTGGGTGTATACAAATCACTTCCGTTTAAAGGCGTTTCTTTAATACTGGGAAATGATATTGCTGGAGATGTGGTGCATTCCATATCCAAGAAAAAACAATACCTCAATAAAAGTGAGAGCTTTATCAAACCTATATGCATCGTCACGAGAGGTATGGCCCAACAACAAAAGTCTGTCGAAACCATGTCAAAGTCAAAAATAGAACCAGAAATTGACCTACAGGCAACTTTCCTGGCTGACATCTTGAGTGGTCCCTCAGTCAAGACTACTGAAAGTAATTTGTCACCTCGACAATTACTCCTATTAGAACAGAATAGAGATTCAGGAATTAAACACCTGAAGAAAAAGGTGATAACTGAACAGGAGGCAGAAATTAAAGGAAATGGATTTTTTCTGAAGGAGGGAATATTAATGCAAAAATGGAGAGATGTGAAATGTGATAATGACAATTGCAGAGAAGGAAGTCAGATTGTGGTACCAGCCATATATCGTAATGACATCTTACACATGGCTCATGACACGCCATATGCTGGTCATCTAGGAGTGAACAAGACTTACCGTCGAATTCTTCCGTACTTCTATTGGCCTGGACTACATCGTGACGTCACTAAATACTGCAAGTCATGCAATACATGCCAGATAGTTGGTAAACCTAACCAGACTATACCGGTAGCACCTCTAAAGCCAATACCTGCCTTTGCAGAACCATTTAGCCACTTGCTAATAGACTGTGTAGGTCCTTTGCCTAAAACAAAGACAGGACACCAGTACTTATTCACTATAATGTGCACTGCCACGAGATACCCTGAAGCTATTCCGCTACGCACCATTAACGCAGATAAGATATCTGACGCACTGATTGCATTTTGTTCAAGATACGGTCTTCCAAAGACTATACAGTCAGACCAAGGATCTAACTTTACATCAAAGCTGTTTAACCAGGTCTTAAAGAAACTAGGCATCCAACATGCAACTTCAACTGCATACCATCCGCAAAGCCAAGGTGCCCTAGAAAGATATCATCAGACTCTGAAAACCATGCTCCGCACATACTGTTTTGAGAACACTGAAGACTGGGATCGCGGTATTCCATTCGCTCTTTTCGCGACTAGAGAAACTGTGCAGGAATCTCTTGGATTCAGTCCGTTCGAGTTAGTGTTTGGACATTCAGTTCGAGGACCTCTAAAACTGTTGCAGGAAACCTTGTTAAATTCTGATGAAGAGACTGGACTCGTAGCTTATGTGGAACAATTTAGCAATAGAATCTATCATGCTTTTAATCATGTTAAAGATAATCTTTTGCAGGCTCAGAAAAGAATGAAAGGGTACTATGATGTCAAGGCCAGATCCCGATGTTTCCATCCTGGTGATAAAGTCCTCATGTTGACCCAATTGTCTGGACAACCCCTGAGTGCAAAATATACAGGACCATATCAGGTTTTAGATAAAATCAGTGATGTAACATACATTGTAAAAACCCCTGATAGAAGGAAAACACAGAGACTGTGCCATATAAACATGCTAAAACCTTATGTTGTTAGGGAAGAACAAACTGACATTAGGCCAGTGAGTGCTATCAAAACTGTTGAAACACCCCCGCCTAAATTTAAAAAGACAATCATAGAAAGTAAACTTCAGAACACTGAAGCACTTAAAAACCTCAATGATAAACTGGCACATCTAGACTCAGGTGAACAGACTTCTATCAAGGGTTTAATCTATGATCATGTAAATTTGTTTAGTGATGTTCCTAACAAAACAACTTTGGTTACCCATGATGTAGTTTTAAAAGATGATAATGTTAAACCTGTCAAACAACATCCGTATAGGGTTAATCCCATACAACTTGAACACATCCGTAAAGAAATTGATTATATGCTGAGCAATGATATAATTACTCACAGTAACAGTGATTGGTCATCCCCATGTGTGTTGGTTCCCAAATCTGATGGTTCACTACGCTTTTGTGTAGACTATAGGAAATTAAACCAAGTGACAAAAACAGATTCGTATCCCATACCACGGATAGATGATTTAATCGATAGAGTAAGCACTGCAAACTATGTAACTAAGATTGACTTACTAACAGCTTATTTCCAAATCCCATTGACAGATAGGGCTCAGGAGGTATCAACTTTTGTTACTCCTGATGGATTATATAAGTTTAAAGTAATGCCATTCGGAATGGTCAATGCTCCAGCTAGTTTTCAAAGACTAATAAACACTATTATCCATGATATCCCACAATGCCATGCATATCTGGACGATATCGTAGTGTTCAGTAATAACTTTAATGATCATCTACATCAGTTAAAACTATTATTCCAAAAACTAAAACAGGCTAATCTTACTATAAACCTAGTTAAAAGTCAATTTTGCCATGCAGAAATTGAATATTTAGGTCATGTAGTGGGTAATGGCAAAGTAAAACCAGTGAATGCCAAAGTCAAAGCTATACAGGAATTCCCTGTCCCTAAAACGCAGAAACAACTTCGAGGATTTCTGGGTATGGCCGGGTACTACAGGAAGTTTTGTAAAAACTTTTCTATTATCACTTGCCCTTTGACAAATCTCTTGAGAAAGAAAAATCAATTTAAGTGGACTCAGGAATGTGACCAAGCCTTTAATGATATAAAAGACATACTGACCAAGGCACCAGTATTAGTCTCACCTGATTATACTAAACCCTTCAGAATAACGGTAGACTCGTGTAACACAGGAATGGGCGCGGTAATCTCACAAATAGGAGATGATTCACTTGAACATCCCATTAGCTTTTGTTCAAAAAAATTTAACCCACATGAGGTAAATTATAGCACAATAGAGCAGGAATTACTAGGACTTATCCAAGCATTGAAACATTTCAATTACTATGTAAATGGTTCTCAGTTCCCAATCGAGATATTCACTGATCACAATCCACTAGTATTTCTTTCCCGCATCAAACAAAATCAGCGCATTCTAAGATGTAGTTTGTTTATTCAAGCTTACAACTTAAAAATAACTCACTTATCTGGAAAAGATAACATCGTCGCGGACACCCTATCGCGCATGTAACAAATGTATAAGGAGATAGATAACTACATGTATATATTCTTATAATCCTAACTAAGAGAATTGGATCATTTAAAATTTAAATGCATGAATACATGAATATGTTGTGATTATTTTATGCAATATCTTATGCCTTATTTTATGCCATGAATATTTCCATTTGCTAAAACAAATATTATTATTGTTGTAAAAAAAAAAGGAAAAAAACCTAATAAGTTACTTTTAAGTATTATTGATTTATGGACATAATTTTCTTTATTAGTAAGATAATGAATGAACAGAAATGTACATCCTTATTTTGAAACAATCAAACTATAGTTGTGATTATGTAAAAACCAAGATAGAGTAATGTGCATACACTTCACATGCTTACACACTTAAGATTAAATTCTTACTCTTAAGTTTATTTAAATATTAATTTCATTTAAGTTGAATTAATTAATGATTGAATTGTTTAATATGATAACATTAGTTATGTTGATTTTTACCTTATAAATAAGATGATGATGTTTATAAGGAATGATATCTCAGAGAGTATAATTTTAGAATAACGCGAACATGTGTTATGGTCTAAGGATAACTTAAGATCCTATATGATGAGGGTTTAATAGAATAAATTATTTCCCTCACTTGTCTTATTTAACGGACTACCCAGGTGGAGTCAGTTTTTTTTTGTATATTGTTTAGAACTAAAGTTAAGTGCAGGCGGTTCTAAAAGAAATTGCACACTTCTATTGTTTAGTATGCAATGTTCTTTTCCTTTTGGTATGGGCGACTGTTACGAAACGTAAATTCCCTACATTGTAATGTTAATAAACCAACTAAACCATTTAAGCGAATTGCGTTTAAACGATACAAAATATTTCTCAGCTCACGGTTTTCCCCGGGTTTTTCCTAACCTAATTAAAGCATTATTGTTTTTTTATTAACCTCGATAAAAACATGAACTGTGCACGCGAATACAGCATGTCAAGGTCGTCCGGTCTCTCCTTATTTTGTTAGAGCATTATTGATTGTTCTTAATAAAAAGTATCTGATCACGCAGTCAACATGCAGGCTTGATTAAAATTCTCGTGTCACTAGGCTGTCTGGTTTTTCCAACGATTGACCCGTAATATATTTCTACGCGATTCGACACTTTTGGTCAGTTCTTGGCTTGCATTCGATCTAGCAACATCAAATATTCTCCGCTCTGAGTATCATTTCTATTTGATTTGTTTGTTGGAAAATTTATTATTCTACTATTAACTACAATGCTATATGTTCATTGAGGATATTCATTACTAATTGGAATATGTGTGTTTCTTGATTGTGTATATAATATTATTTGGATTCCTACTGGATTGATGTTGTAAATTAAACCAAATTTATCGTTGCTTTCTACACAACTTGGTTAACGTCAATATTTCAAAGTTATATACATGTGTGTATGTGTAATATTTATACAACTATTTTAATAATCTACACTACCACTCAACATCGAGGTTCTTGCTGTATAATATGAGCCACACAAATAATTATACATGAAGTAAATCAACTGAAAACTCTAAAACTACGCTATGTGAATTGCCAGGGGATACTAAGAACCACGGAATACTCTAGACAACTACAAATAAACTTCAGAATGATATAATAAGATCTTCACTAATACAAGGATACTCACACTAATAATAACAATACTATAACTATCATTTTCATAAATTGAATGGGGGCTCTAGCCGTAATAACATTATAAATTATAATTATACTTGTGTGATAAATAGAAGGTCTCATCCATAATTTATTATGGTGAATAAATTGCCTTGTAATACAAGGAACATGTGGAACATGCCTAAATACTTCTTTGGGGTCAGGCAGGAGGGAAGTTTAAAAAGAAAGGCAGAATCTATACAATAGAAAATGTTTGATCTCATTGTTAGCTGTACAAATGAAGGAGAAAAAAACAAAAGTAGCTTATACCCAGAGAATGGAAAATGGAGGTATAATTGCTAATGCTTAATCATAAAATGTAAAAAAAAAAAGGTAGGCCAATTACCGAGATGGTGATATTGTGGTAGGTGGTGATATTGTGGTAGGTGGTGATATTGTGGTAGGTGGGGATATTGTGGTAGGTGGTGATATTGTGGTAGGTGGGGATATTGTGGTAGGTGGTGATATTGTGGTAGGTGGTGATATTGTGGTAGATGGTGATATTGTGGTAGATGGTGATATTGTGGTAGGTGGTGATTTCTACAGTGCAGTGGTAAGATTTAAAAAAAATTATCTCTTTCCCAACAATCCTGTATAGCATTGGGTATGCAAATAGTTTGGGAAAAAGAGTGTAGGCCTATGGTTGGAAAATTTTCCATAGTAAAAAAAAATATGTCTGGGAAAATTTTCAAATCGAAACTTATTGGGGGGAGGGTGCTGCCATTATTTCCAGCGATTGAACAAAGGTGTGGTGATATCTTTTAACTATTAATATGCAGACAGCAAAACAAAAACAAAAAGAAAGGAGAAGAAATGAGTAATAAAAAGGTGACAACTTGACGCAGCGTTAACTCGCTCTCGAGAAATAACTCTATGGCACATTGAGCTGTGATAAACGCTTATATGCACTCTGTTACATATTGACATTGCGACGTTGGTTGTGCTGTAATCCACCCCCCCCCCCCGCCCCCTTACAGGCCACCCAGACCCTACTCCCCCAATTCATTCAAATCCCTTTTGTGAGTCGTGGACAAGTCGTGGTTCTTAATGTGGAATTGAAGACGAAAACAAAATCAGTGTCGCAAAACTCATTGGCCGGCAATCCCTAACGTATCCAGGTCGTAAAGTCTTATGCTATTCTATGGGTTCAACAAAATTTCTTGAAATATAAATGTTGCAAACCTTATTGGCTGTTTATTTTTAAAATAACTGTATCCCGAAGATCCTTAAATTTACTCAAAAATATCTTCACTATACGCCATAAAATTGCCTTAATATACTCCATAGTTCATTTAATAAACATCAAAGTTCCTTTTCCCCTATTCTTCCAAGGATCATAAATCTATATAGGCTTACTTAGGGCCCAAAAGACTAAGAGTTCATTGGTTAGACTGATCATTGCTTCAATGGGATTGTGTGTTCAATATAATGCGGCATACCGCAACTACTGCTCCCCCCCCCTCCAACCCCCAAATCCCACAAACCAGATCAACAAAAGGTGCCATTAAACTTTTTTTTTTAAAGGGGGCGTTCACCGAGATTTAAACTGGAGACCTTTGGCATGTCAGATCCCGCGTGCCACCGAAAACCCATCAAACCCCGATAAACCAATAAGGTCCGCTCTGAAAGTTTTCAGAAAATTATTGCTAGGGTTTGTTTTGAGGCCTTCAACAACTCTTGTTTGTTCTTGTCACAATATTCATGATTATAAAGACCTTTAAGAAGGTAGACCTTAAAGTGTTCCTCTCTAGAATGTACTGGGCTTCGTGGCAGAAGGGTATGAGTTCGAATCAGTGCTTTTTTTGTAAAAAAAAATAGGTGCCGGTACTCAGTGATGGATTGCCTAACTTTTAAAGCAGTTTCGCCTTTTATATTTTAATTCTTATTGCGCGCAATTTAAAAAAAAATTCAATTTTAACAAATTAATAATAAAATAAATTAATAATAAACGTTAAAATACAAGAAAAGTAGTATTTTTTTCCCCACATTGAAAAAAGTGCGGGTACACGGTACCGGTGCGTACCGTCACAAAAAAACACTGGTTCGAATACTGGTGAAGGCTGGGACTTGTTCCCAGGACTGGAGGGTGTCTCTCCTGAGTCTACCCAACTCTGATGGGTACCTGACTTTAGTTGGAGAGTAAAGTAAAGGGCGGCTGGGCATTGTGCTGACCACACAATCCCCAAGTAACCCGTGGCCACAGAAACTGGTGTAAGCTGCTTCACCGGCCCCTGTGATCAATTTGTTCAGACGGGATACTTTACTCTAGAGTTTGAATAAAATATAGAAAGTGCACTTACCTTTAAAGTTTTCTGCGTGGTAAATCCTTACTTAATGGGCATCACTATTACTGAATGGGCATCACTATTACTGAATGGGCATCACTATTACTGAATGGGCAACACTATATGATGCTAACACACACCTATACCGTCTTGTCAAGTTTAAAGGGCCTACAGGCTACTTCACACACACACACCACAACACTTGTGTATTTAAATAAATAACTCTGTGCTAAGATATCAAAACCTGGTTATCACTTTGACGTATTAAAAACACAGAAGGATAACTTTATAGTCTTTATTAGAGCATGATAACAGCTTCCACCGTGTTATCAGCTAATAAATAGTTCGTGAATTCTTTTAATTCACCTTTTTCCTTAGACGAACCCAGTGCGACCTGAAGCAGGTAGGCTACTGATTATCAATCAATAACAAATAAACTCAATAATTTTAACACGTTTAAGAACAAAAAGTACTTTCACTTTTATAGTAACATTTATACAGGAATTTTAACCCCAGGACGTGACAAATTAATAGGTTAATGAAGTCAAAGTAGGCCTACTCGATTTATAACGTAAACATATTAGGCTACAAAAAAAAAAGGTGCGTATTTCGAAATCACTTGAAAAAAACACTATAAAAAAAACGGAATTCACTATGACCTATGCTCACACGCCTTTAATAAAAATATTTATAAAAAAAAAAAACGTTACAAACTACGTCTGCTTAAATTTGAATCTGGAAAACAAGGGCGCGAAAGAAAGTTCGCAACACCCAATAACTCATTAAAATTATCACAGAAGACACGTTTATTTTTTTTAAAGCATTGACGCAAAAGGTAAAGGTCTGACCGGCTTATAAAATATATCATTCATCCATATTTACACCAGAAACACTAGAAAACTTCTACGTTAAAAATCTTCACCCTACAATGGCCAATACTAAACGAAATACATTTCCAAATGGCAACATTATGTTTTGTTTACAAGTAAGCTTAGGCCTGCACAATTATTATTTACATTGTTTTGTGTACGTGTGTGGAGGGGCAGGGCGTCCAGAGAAGGGGGGGGGGGGGGAGGTGGATAGGCTACCGTATTTATAGGTTTCCGCCCTAAAAGGGCGTTAGTTTGTCTGAATAATACTTACCTTATTAAATAAAAAAAGGGGGGGGGGTTCTAATTATGCATGCAAGCACAAATAATATAAACATTTACCTAGAAAATACAAACATAAAAAAAAAAAAATGTTAGGCACTTAGAAAACAAATGCAAATACATTTTGAAACAAATGTAATATTAAAACGTTAAACACTACCTTTAACTTTAAGCCGAAAATAGCTTGTGGTTATGTATATTAATGTTTGCATTTATATAAAGTCCTACTTTTGAACAACTGTCTGCTTCTTTTGTTTTAAGTCCGTTATAAGGGAAATAAAGTGAAAACTCTCTGGTGTGTTTAGTTTGGTTGACCATTGAAACACACATAAGTTATCGCACGTGACAACGTTCAACACATCGCATTTTTCCCATCAACACGACTCCCGCCAACTCTTCCCCCCCTCCCCCACCTCAATGTCCTCCACGCCCCGCATGCACCCTACACACAGATCACTCCATTCATCCACCCCACCCCCCGTCATTCCTCTGCCCCCCCCCCCTTTTCAGTATCACACAATAGCTTCAGTCAGTTATCAATGCCGTGTCCCAGTCGCCGGGTATGACCGCTCCCCCTTTCCCTCCCCCCATCTGCCCCAGCCCGCCCGACCCATATTTTTCCCCTTCAATTATGTTGTGTCCTTCCAATCGCCTCCTGTATTCAGAGTATTCACCAGTATGTTTCATTGTGTTGCAAAAGGTCATATAGAGGTCTCCGTATAACGCGAATGAGCCACAAACATGGATTTATGAGCCACAAACATGGATTTTCTTTAACATGACGCACGGACTCCCCTTCCCCACCCGTTATGTTTCTCTATGTAGAAGTATTGCTGGGCCCCGCTCCCCACCTTCCATCACTGTTTGTATCACTCTGCTTAACAAAAAAAACAACAAAAAAACACAAAAAGAATAAGCATTAGTCATATCAGAAGCAATCGACCTACGGGTTATCAGATAAACCACTCAATACAATATGTTTTCTTTCCCGTACCGCGTCTACCACACCAAAAAAACTGCAGAGGAAGGCATTTTACACGCAAATGATAGAGTTGACAATAAATTGACATATTCGTGTAGCCGGTTGTAATGATTCCGATCGCGTTAAGGTGTTTCGCGTATTGTTTCGCGGTTAAAGAGGCACGATCATACCTCTCAGATTCTAAGGAATCTCCACTGGCTCCTGGTGATGAAGCGAATAAATCACAAAATTATTTTCCTTTAAGTACGGGATCTGTAAATGGTTCTGCTCCTTCCTGCCATTCCAACCTACACGAACTGATGTCAAGGCACGCGCCACCAAGGGAACTTGCGCTCTTCAACACTGTCACTCCTTAAAATTCCTAGTGTGGCTGGACACAATGAGGAGTATCCTGAGTACATGTACTTTAATCTGTGGCGCCTTCTATATGAACTAGCTTGCCTCGGACACTGAATTTGAGACAATAGAGTCTTTTAAAAAGAGCTTAAAGACCTTTCTCTTTGGTTAGTGTGTTTACATACCAATACAACTGCCACTGCAATTTATTCCAAGAGCGCACTGAGCATTCTAAATTTGATATCATGGATAGAAGCGCTATATAAATTAGCATATTATTATTATAGGTCAATCTAAGATATTTTTTAAATATAGGCCCTAAAGCTTTTCTGAGTAAGGTGTGTGTTTATGTGGAAGGCTATTTTGACATTGTCCGAAGGTCTAGTTTGAGATTATCCTCCCCCCCCCTCACATTGTTGGACGGAGACAGAGAGTGTCCAAAATGTAAAATGTCCAATACAAAGGGCATTTTTAAATACGTCCAGATGTGAAGGTCACTTCAACGTTTCCAATGCCAAAGTCATTTTGAAAATATCCGACCACTTATGTAACCTTTACAGAGCCCAGTGTAAAGAGCCCTATTGTAGCGGTCAGTCTGATAGTGTGCCAACGCGTGAAGGTATGTTTGACAACCGGATGTATTCCGTTAAACCAATCATATAATGGATTACTATAGTTAATGTAGGGACACAGTGGCTGGGCATGGCGTTCGACTGGCGTAGCCTACCGAAGGTCCTGGGTTTGAATACTGGACTAGGATATTTGTCCCTGGACTGGGGGGTGTCCCTGAGTCTACCCAGCTCCGATGGGTAGGCTACTTGACATTAGCCGGGGTTAAAGTAAAAGCGGCTGGGCATTGTGCTGGCCACACATCCCCTAGTATGCCGTGGCCACTGAAACTGGTGAACGCACCAGCCCTATGATCAATTCGGTCCGACGGGATACTTTACTTACTTTACTATCTTACCCCCGCCCCCTCTCTTCCCTCAATCATTTTGTTATATTTTGTTGTGTTTAATTTAGTTGTGATTAATTTTGTTATGTTTAATTTAGTTGTGATTAATTTTGTTATGTTTAATTTAGTTGTGATTAATTTTGTTATGTTTAATTTAGTTGTGATTAATTTTGTTGTGTTTAATTTAGTTGTGTTTAATTTAGTTGTGTTTAATTTAGTTGTGATTAATTTTGTTATGTTTAATTTAGTTGTGATTAATTTCTGCTGTTTTAATAATGGCGTTGTACTTGTCTCTTTTTTCTTATCATTCACAAGGTCCACAACTCTCACTTTCTGATCATCAATGAGACCTCTTTCCACATTCCGTATTCCCTTCAACACACATAAACACACATACACTACACCCATCATATTATTCATAACGATGCACTGTAAATTATTTAGACTTTCGACAATAGTTGTTTATAAACCTGTAACCTTTCAAAACCAACATTTTTGTTTTTTTCCCAAGAAGAGTTCAACGCTGTAATTATAGGGCCTTCTTTATGCACTGTAAAGCCTCTAGAATTAGCTGTTGTGTCTGTGTGTCTGTATGTCTGTGTGTCTTTGTGATTGTTGGTGTGTCTGCTTCAGATAGTTCCCATGCATCTTTTGTAAGCGTGAACACCCACCCCCCTTAAAAAACAACAACTGAATGTAGCCCTATGTTGTTTTTTTGTGTCATCTTCTTCTACATCATATTATTGTGGAGACCTCATTAGACCCGATGAAAAAGTCCACAATGTAACTACATGCATCACTTTATAACATCACAAACAAGAATTACAAACAGATGACGGCGTTTCATTTGAGGTATTTAGTCCATCCCTTCAGTGAAGATTTGAAAGCCGGTACAAGGGAACAGAGTGTCTTATTAGCAGTGCCACCTTAATCATAAAACACACACACACACACGCACGTTTTGATTGTAAAGCTTTATGGACAAGTCTTAATGAGGCGTGAACTTTTGAACCCGAATGTTCGTGAACTTCCTGTTCTATTTTTAAACTAATAACAAAAAAAAGCATGCTTTTGCTGGTGTTTGACAATTGATTTCAACCTCGACGGCCAGTTCTAGTCTTTTAGAATTATACAAAGGATACAATATTAGTTATGAGGAATCCGTTTTTAACATCAAAAGTGAACAGGCGATCATTAATACTCAAGTGTTAGTCGCGTGACGTTAAATTTTTATTTGTTTACAAAATAAATGAGTCAAGAGTTGCGTTTTCTTGGTTATTAAAAAACAAAATGCGTAAATTCATAAAAACGAATAACAAAAATTATTTTGCATTAAGCAATAAGTTTGATATTTTAAAAAGGTGATTATTCCCTTCTGAATTTCACAATACATTGTTTTGCTTTGTAAACATCTATTGGAAATGAAATAAATTTTAATCCCCAACAAATTTGATTACAACCAGTAAAGTAGCACACAGACATTGTTTCGAATAAAATGATTGAATAAGAACGGAAATGTTTTTGCACGTGACCTTTTATGCATGCATACACGTTAAGACTTGTCCATATCTGCAGGAAAATGTAATTTTGTATTAACTATGTCTGACATGAAAGTGAACTGTTAGTGTCATGGCGATACTTTTATGGATAGATAGAGAGAAAGATATAGAGGAAGATACGGAAAGAGAGAGTGAAAGACATGTAGACGGAGATAGGGTATGGAGGGATAGGATGGTAGAAAGAGGTACAGGGAAGGGGAGGAGATATACAGAGAAAACTAAAATGGAGAAAGAGAGACAGAAAGAAATGAAGAGAGAGAGAGAGTAAGAGATAGAGAAATAGCCTACAGATAGAGGGGCGGGAAGGTATAGACACATAGATATATAAATAAGCAGAGAGAAAGAGAGTGATTGTCATATAAATATAGACAGAGAGAGAGAGGGAGAGAGAGATATGGAGCATGAGAAGAAGACTTATGTAAGCACTTTAAAACAATTACAGTTATCTTTCAGCTATTTTAGAGATAAACAATTGTTATATAGTTTTAAAGAAAGTTACAAATAATTAATACTAATAATAATATTTGTATAGCGCTGCCAACAAACATAATGTAAGCTCAGAGCGCATTTAACATTCAACTAAGAACACGGACATTACTCCAGGCTAGGTGACAAAGCTAATTGATGATTTTAAACAGACAAATCAAATAAATGTAGCAATGTAATTGTGTCTTATAGTGGCAGGGGATCTAAGGGACAACAAATTCGACTGGCGATCCGAAGGTTCTGGGTTCGAAACCTGGTGCAGGCGCAAGGGTTTTTTTTGTCCCGGGACTTGACGGCGTCCCTGATACTACCCAGCTCTGACGAGTACCTGACATTAGTTAGGGGTAAAATAAAGGAGGCTGGGCCGATTGGTATGGGCGAAGGGAGGGGGTTAGGTCTACGTGAGTGTGTGTGTGTGTGTGTGGGGGGGGGGGGGGAAAGGTCCTTAACAAAGCTTCTTTTGTTCATGAAGTGGGGGCGTTTTATTCTACTATGTCCTGTACCTGTGCAATTTTTCAGCCTTCAATTTTATGAAGGGGAAAAGGGGGTGGGGTGGGTGGGGGGGGGGGGAATGCTTTGTTAAGACCAAAGGCAAAGGCCGAGAGGAAGGCGGAATAACTTTTCTTAGTATCGAGTATCGACCTGTTGTAGAGCCTTAATTGAAATCTAACACCAAGTGAAGGAAAGTTGAATAAGCCCGAGATTTATATTGGCCATACAAATCATACAGAGATTTAACTACAAGAAGAAAAGTTTTTAAATGCCATTCTCACGTGTACATCACGTCGTTTCGACGAGGAAAAATCGTGGAAACGACGAAAACACGTGGAAACGAAGAAAACACGTGGAAACGACGAAAACAATGTGGAAACGACGAAAACACGTGCAAAACACGTCGATACGACGTGATGTGCCCATTGTGTTAATCAATATGGTTTACCGATGAGGCGTTATAATTAATTATTTAAAATGGACGAAAGGTAATCTAGTCCAGGGGTCGGCAACCTAAGGCACACGTGCCAGACTTGGCACGCAGAGCGATTTTCAATGGCACGCCAAAGACATCCAGGAGGTGTTTTTCATTGATGAAAAAACAAAACATTTCCGATTCTGAATGAGAAAACTGGCTGTTTCATGCTCATCTGCTGTAATTAAACATAAATACAAGTTATTCTAAAACACAATTTGTTATTATTAATTTAAATATAAGCGACTTTCTAATAGTATTATATTACGCAATTCTTTTTATTATTAATGTTAAAAAGATAAACTCTTTAAGGTTAAATGGATAAACAATTAATGCAGGAAATGTTTATTTACAACTGTTTAACGTAAATTAATATTATACCACTAATATTTAAATCTTGTAACGAATACCATAATACTGGATTTATATAAAGAAATAATAATCAGTCAGTAATATTTGTTATACTACAAAACATACATGTTTGACATCATTATAGAATCACATTTAGAAACTTTATTTCAATTAAAGGGAGATAATTAACCCGTTTTATTTGCACATGTCGTTTTGTTATTATTTTTTTTTATAAAAGACTAAATGGCTAGATTCTACAACTTATAATTTTATAATGACCAAACTGTAAAAAAAGTTGAAAATTATTTAAATATTATATGAATAATAAATTATATGCACATATTTCAAACATTACATTAACTACCCAGTTTGTATTGTTACTTTTCATTCAACTGTTCTTTCATTCACAGACATCAATCAAAAGTTATAACAATTATTAACAAAAACACATTTTCGAAGTTCCATACCCGGCAGACTCCGCCGAAGGCACTTTAATGAAGGCGCAGAATTTGTTTTCCCCTAGGGCGTCAAAAACCCTAGAGCCGGCCCTGATCTTTACTGATGCCAAAACAGTGTTCTAGAGCAGGGGCCTGCAACGTTTTTGCTAACAGTGTGCCAAACAAGGATTTCTAAATTGTTCTGCGTGCCATTAGCTCTAAAAGTCATCCTGTTCTATTATACTTATTTTTTAAATGATTTTTATAGGACAATTAATTTAGATCTAACTCCGTAGCAAGACCAAGGTCAAAAGCAAAGAGATATATAGAGACAATCGTTAAAGCGTTGTATATTTAATACAACAATTTACGTGTTTGTGATAATCATCCTTTTAATTTGCATTGATATCAAATACAATATTTTATTAACTTTCACATTTATGGCAATTATTGTCTAAAGTCTTAACGTTAGTTTGGTACTCAAGATAAAAATCGAACACTTACTAATATTATTTTAATTGTGATATCAGTTTACTGAGATGTCCTTTAATGTGTTTAAGGTTGAATATAAGTGCAATACTAGTGATAAAATGAATGTTTGTTTTTTCCGGTGACCAACTGCTCTCTGGAGACTCAAGTCCTTTTCTTGTAGTAAAGTATCCCGTCAGACCAAATTGGTCCATAGGGCCGGTGAAGCAGCGTTCACCAGTTTTTTACTTTACCCCAACTAAGGTCAGGTACCCATCAGAGCTGGGTAGACTCAGGGACACCCTCAGATCCTGGGAAAAAATCCTAGCCTGCACCAGGATTCGAACCCAGGACCCTTGGATCGCCAGTCGAACGCGCTGCCGCTCGGCTACCGTGCCCCATTTTCTTCTAGTATCTTACTAGTTATGTTTACTTGAAACAAAATGTTGTGCTATGTGACAAGTGCAACTAATAAACTTGAAGTCTGAGATATTTTTAAGTAACCCAAGTGCTTCTACCTTTGCAATACTGCCACTAGATCCATTTAGTGTCTTTAGAAATCTCTTCCAAAGCATCACAAACATAGATAACTGGTACCGCAGAGATGTTAGTGCATCAATTCGACTGGACCATCTTGTGCCATTTAGGGGATTTAATGTACTCGTTTTCGTAATTAACAGTCTTAAAATGCACAAAAACAACAACTGCACTGCCAATGCAAACAACTCAGCGCCCTCACGACTTACGATTCACAAACTGACTTGAAGGTCACGGTCACGTCACTTCATTATGATATTCCGTCGCTGCATCGCATCCAGGGTGTGGCCGGGGGAAGTGAGGGGTTGACTTTTTGCACTCCGCTACGCACAGCGAGGTTGACAAACTAAGTATTGTTATGGCATACTTTCCTATTTTCTAAGACAACTTAAATAAATTACCCTTCGCCTTTCATTACCTAGAAATTCATCTGCATATGCCAGTGGCGCGAAGAAGCACTAAACTTTAATATAGCTTATATTTTCAAATCCCCAAATAAAATAAAAATCCTAAATTTTGCGCCCCCTAAAATTTTGCGCCCTAGGCGGCCGCCTAGTTCGCCTATATGGATGAGCCGGCCCTGGTGAAGATTACAATACGGCTGTTTGTAGAGTGGGTGTGGCTTGTTAGTATATTTGTAGAAATGCTCTAGTACTATCTGAGAGGCTGTTTGTGGCAGTGGCTTTTTCTAGGTTTTTTCCATCAGGCCACTCTATGAGAATGCCTGCTCGTCCAGTTATTGTATCTTTTTTTCCGATGACCCATCAGTGTGGACAGTGTAGAATTTTGGGGATATTGTTCTCTAATGATGTTGTTCAATGCTTCTTTTAGTAATTCAGGTGTGTAGTCAGAATTTTCCCCCTATGTTGCTTAAGTAGACTCAGGGACACCATCTAGTCCAGGAAACCAATCCCTGGCTTCACCAGGATTCGAATCCAGACCGACAGTTGAACGCACTGCGCTCTCGACCACCGAGTCCCCATTTGTCAACATTACAGGATGGCGAGATCTTAACCCTTCCCGTACCGATCTACTTCTATCTTTGCTGCCTTCAGTTCCGCTATATACGCGCCCGGGACTGTAAGGGTTAACAGTCTTCGAAGCTGTCACTATGGTCTTTAATCTTTAGGCTTCCACAACTTCATTGCTACTTTAAAGTGTAACACTCAAGCGTATTTCTCCCTTGCTTTCGCAATAATGCAGCGCTCTAGATCATATTCCAGAGTAAGTTGCCTACTGAATAGGTGGTCGTGCACCATGGCCGAGCGGCATAGCGTTCGGATGTCGTACCGAGGTTCCATGGGTTTGAATCCGGGGTGAAGTTGTATCAGTCAAGAGATCCCCGGATAACGCTGTGCAACGTGACGGCGCTTAGCGGACTAAGCGAACGTATGTTGTAAATAATGGGTATAATTAGCTGGTCATGCGTCAAGCATATACACATCTACATAATGCACCTGACGTATATACCAACACGTAATGGAAATTTGAAAAACAAAACTAGGCCTACGTGTCTTACATAACAAACAAACAAGACAAAACACAGACTATTCATAATATACAAACATACAACTATAATAATTATACAGTAATTTTGTTTCAACATTTGTCTTTCACACGTAGGACCACCAAAGAACGCCATGTCCTCATAATGAAAAAAAAAAGAAGAAAATTCCTTAATAAATTATATCTGTTTTATATTATATGTAGTTAAATGAATTTTTCTCATCTTGTATACATTGTATTTGTCTATTACTCGTATCTCTTTCTTCATTGATGTTGGAACATGCAAATTTGCGCGTGTCAGCACTTAATGCAGGAAAACATAAAAATGAGAATACATTAGTGTACATGCGTGTTCTTATGCCCCGGGGTCTTCTTTCTTTCGCCTAGGATCATGTTCACTTTGAAATAATAAGCTTAAGCCAATTGAAGAACGTTTGAAGAATTTAATACTTGAACTTATTTTACAATAATTAAATTATCTTATCTTATATCTTACAATAAGAATATTGCGTCCTACGTTCGTCCATGGTCCGAGTCTAGTCTTGCATCTTTAATAAAGTTTTAAATTATGTTAAGCTACTGGTTTTCCTGGTGTGTTCAGGCAACCCTTTCCTTACGCGAATGCCACTCGAGAATTAATCTACACTGGTCGATAACAAATATCTTTTTAAAACTCTGCAAAACAGTAACAACTACACGTCCGTGTGCCTTATATGGGTTCGGTACAAAAAAGTGTCAGAATGGATTTTCCCGAAATTGTCAGAACGCGATGATAATGTGTCATAGAAATGTGTAGCGATGGCGAGACCTCATATGGGAGTACACAAATAATCTCTAAGCCACAATAAAACATTTGTAAATGAATTAAATTCAATGTCCAGCCGCCTTAACTTTAACCAAACTAAAGTCAGGTACCCATAAGCGCTGGGTAGACTGAGGGACATACTAGGTGATTGTGTGGCCAGCACAATGCCCAAGTCGCCTTTACTTTAACCCCGACTCAAGTCAGGTACCCATAAGAGCTGGGTAGACTGAGGGACACCCTCCAGGACCTTCGGTACGTCAATCGAGCTAGTGTACCACCTTTTTCCATTTTTTCCATTTTTTTTAAAAAATCCAAACTATCCAGACTTGTTAACATGTTCAGTTTAAATCGTTGTTAGACTTGAATACAATATAATATAATATATAATATATGTATGCCTATAAATTTACTTTCCCATCTTGAAAAAAAATTATACGCACACTAATTGATACGTCTTAATGAGGCGTGACGTTTTCAAATGGAAGAGATCATGAACTTCCGGTGCCATTTCTCGCCATATTTGTAACAAGAAAAAATGCTTTTGCTGGTGTTTTACAATGGATTTCAACCTCGACGGCCAGTTTTGGTCTTTTAGAAATATACATAGGCTACAAGATTAGTTATGAGGAATCCGTTTTTAACATCAAAAGTGAGTAGGCGATAATTAATACTCAAAGTGTTAGTCGCATAAAGTTAAATTTAGCTTTGTTTATAAAATAAATTAGTCAAGGGTTGCGTCCTTGGTTATTAAAAAAACACAATGCGAAGATTCATAAAAACGAAAATTGTTTTGCATCAAGCAATAAGTTTGGGATTAAGCTTATAAATAGGTGATTATTCACGTCTGACATTCACAATCCATCGTTTTCTTTTGGCAGCATCTTTTGGAACTGAAATAAAACTTAATCCACTACATATTTGTGTACAACCAGTAACACACCAAACAGACATGATTTGAATAAAATGAACGCATGAGATCGGAAATGTTATACACTTCGACCTTTTATGCATGCATAATCGTTAAGACTTGTCAATGGAAGACAACGAGATAAATTGAAGTGTTTTACAAAAGACCGCACACAAAAAATGTTATCTAACCGCAGAAAATAAAATATCAAAACAACAAACAACAACAACAAAACTGAAACAGAAACCAAAAGACACGAGTGTGTTTTGTCTGAACACAATAACAATTGCAGCTGTTAACGCGCTCTTACCTGAGGGCAGGTAGGGCTATGACGCAAAACAATCTTTGAATAGTAGGATACGTCATTCTTTACAAAAACATAATGACTGTAGTCCTTCTATATATACATATATATATATACATATATATAAAGAATACTACTATATTATCTAACAAGACAGTCATTGTAGAAACAGGTGTTGTTGTTTTTTTTTTTGTTGTGATAGAGAGTTTCATTTTCTCCGTTCCCGATGATGTATTTTTATCGGTTGACTTGTTGTTATAAATATATATTTTTATTGCCTGTCATAGCTATTCGGTCACGGACATTTTCGGCGTCAAACATCATGAAGAAGCAGGGGCATTAATTTGACCTTATTTGTGTGTGCGTAAAGTTGGGAGAGTAGAATTTGATAGATAATCCTATCATTATATCTATATATCTATCTATATATCTATCTATCTATATATCTGTTTATCTATCAGTTTATCTATCTTTGTATCTATCTATCCACCTGTCTGTCTGTCCAACTGTCGTTTATCTATATATTTATCTTTCTAGCTATCAGTTTGACAATATCTCTATCTATTATATATCATCACTTTATATATATATAGGTGAATAGATATGCTAAAATATACTTTTCAAATGTATTAACTATACGTATTTTCACATAATATATATTTTATATTTGTTTTAATTCCACTGTTTATACTTTCTAATTGAAAAAGCTTTTAAAATCAAGTATCAATTAACATAAAATCACCAACAGGCGTATCTGATAAGTAAAGTAAGTAAAGTACCCGTCGGATCGAATTGATCCATAGGTCCGATGAAGCAGTGTTCACCAGTTTCTGTGGCCACGGCATACTAGGTGATTGTGTGGCCAGCACTATGCACAGCCGCCTTTACTTTACCCCAACTAAGGTCAGGTACCCATCAGAGCTGGGTAGACTCAGGGACACCCACCAAACCTGGGAAAAAATCCTAGCCTGCACCAGGATTCGAATTCGGGAACTTCGGCTCGCCAGTCGAACGCGCTGTCGCTCGGCTACCGTGCCCCCGTATAAGATAAGACTAGACTCAAACACCGCATAGGCGTAGGGCGCAATTTATCTTCTGTAGGGAATAGCAAAGATAACCAATCATTCGCAATCATCATCATCATCATCAGACCCGTGACTTTCGTCGTTGGGGTGCTACTACGGTGCGCGTAACCAGATTTCTCCATTTGTCCCGGTCAGAAGCCGTTTGGAGATGCGTATCAAGAGGTAGTTCGGTACACTCTTTGAGGTTGTCCAACCACTTCTTTTTTTGGTGACCTTTTCTGGCGTGCTCCTTCACTGTACCTTGTAGGATGGTCTTGGCCAAGGATGAGTCACACTTTACAGCATTGCCAAACCATCTCAGCTTTCGTCGTTTTACAGTTGAAAGGAGAGCTTCCTGTTTCCCGCCAGATTATGGACCTGGAGCAAGACATATTGTTTTTGTCTTTCTTGATAGCGTATTCCTAATAACATTCTATAGCATTAGTTAACAAAGGCCTGAATTCTTCTCGCAGCCTCTGCATTCAACGTCCAATTTTAGCAGTCATATAAAAATACGGAAAGTACCAGTGATGAGTTCAGAGTATAATTTTATTTTCACTGGGAAGCTGATATTGCTCTTATATATTTTCCATAGTTTGACCCATAGTTTGAGGCCAGGCTAAGTCGAGTTTTTATTTCCTTTATTGAAGTTATGTTTTCTCATCGATGTATAGGCCTATTTAAGAAACCACGCAATTACATTTGCAAATAACAAATGTTGTATTTACAAGAAAGAGCGCACTTCTGCTTGTTGTTTGTTGCATGCTCTGTTAA